>JAGDQP010036323.1:6276-19124 GCA_022664845.1 Lepisma saccharinum | reverse complement strand
ATGTCAAATGGTAGTTACAAGTATGCCATTTGTTAATTTGTAAGTCAATGTTTGAATGTTTAATTAATGTTCGAATATGACTCCTGTCAAATGATGTTCCCGCTGCACAATACATTCATCTAAGTGGCGTTGGAAGCTGTCCATAATTCGTCCTAACATATTGCCTGGGATATTGGCGACGGCAGTTCTGATGCGCAGTCCTTCAACTCAGGAATGGTGGCACAACGTGTTTGGAATACTTGTTGCTTGAGGTACTCCCAAAGGGAAAAAATCAGTACATGAGAGGTCGGGTGAGCCAGAAGATGTCATCATAACGAGAAATTACTCTCCCCGGACAGGTCTGTTGCAAGAAATCCATGCAAATTCTGTCTGTATGCGAGGTTTCTCCGTCTTGTTGAAACCAGAATTGGTCAATATCCACATTCAACATCCGTAATTGAGGAAGAACGAAATCTTTCAGCATCCTTAGATAGTGTTCACTGGTGACAGTTACAGATACACCTGCATCGTCCTCGAAAAATATATGCCAAATAGTCCCAAAGGCAGCAATTCCACACCACACTGTGACACGAGAACTGTGCAGTTCCTGTGGGTTTACATCAGTCCAGTAACGCAAATTCTGTTTATTCACGGAACCAGATAACTCGAAATGAGCTTCATCTGACATCATCACGTTGTACAACATTTGTAGATTATCGCGAAATAGATCGCGCATGGGTATGCAGAAGCTCTCGTGAAACTCAATCGAGAGGCTTAATTTTTTTTAACAATGTGCAGCTTACAAGGGTGAAAATTCAGATCATCGTCCAATATTCACCTGCATGAGCGATCAGACATTTGCAAGCATTGCGAATGTCGACAATCAGATCGTTTTGGGCTACGCAATATTGCAGCACGAACATTGTCAATGGCTTCCGGTGTCCGTACAGTTCTTTCGCTTCTTCTTGGTTTGCGATTGCAAGCAGAAGCTGTTAATCGAAATGCACTTACCCACCTCACAATGGTCCGTCCAACTGGATTCCCATGAGGCCCCACGTTGAAATGTCGCCTGAATAGACGCTGGGTACCAATTACAGAATCATTATTCTTGAAATAACTTTCAACGACAAAGGCACGATGCTCTGCACTCCACCGATCCATGTCACACTAACAAACGAAATGGCAGCTCAGTAGTACACGAACGCTGCACAAGATGGCGCGCATTCATACACTACGTCATTGTACTACGCGAGTCAAATTACGCTATGAACGCTGTCGCACCCTCTATAATGTTGACTTATCTGGCATATTGATATTGTGAAGATACGGATATAATTCTTTATTATCAAACTTGTTTTCATTAAATTTAAGCATAACATGTTACAAACGTCCCCCAAGTTACAGTTCTGCCATTCTGCCATTCTGCCATTTTGACATTACGTTGCTTGATAAAAACAACGATACTGAAAATTGGCTGTTGGCACTTCAAAGGGAAGAGGAAATGTGTTCTAAACTCTTTGACAACCTAAGTTTGCAGTGACGTAATAACAATAGCTCTAACCCACAAAGAAATACGCTATCTCGAATTGCACCGGTAATTCTTCATGATTAAAGAATTTTGGGTAGCAGAGCTGACTTTTTGGTACTTTTCTGCACGTAATTTGTAATAATAAAGTGCATTAAACGAATAAAGAAGCTAAATGTACTTGTATATATTGATGTAAGCTATGGACGAAATTGTAACAAAATTTATGAGAGATTGCAACACTTAGATACAGCGATTTGTTAACCCGCGCAAATATAAAATCCCATGTGCTTTAGACAAATACACGCATTGTCAAAAATAAATAAAGTTAATAATTGTTTTATTGTAATTCCTTCAGTGGCGGCTCGTGACACAATAATAGGTGAAGTTCTATCAACACATTCCTACTATCTTTGTTCATTAACATTTATTCTGGAATTTCTGGGCTTAGACAGGATACTGATAATGCCACTGTCCGATCTTAGATGATGTTGACAGGCCCCAATTAATACTTATTAATGACTATTTAGATAATACATATCAAAATAATAAGTGAAGTTGAACTTCACCTACTTCACCTGATGAGCCGCCACTGAATTCCTTCTTACAAAGTACGTGCTCTAGATACCATAGGATCTCTTTGATGTAACCCATAAGGCAATAAATTGAATACGTACATTTACGCAAGCCCTCACAATGTTAATTTCGGTGTTTGAGACTACTCAACTTTGAAATATGAATTTAAAAGATCATTTTAAGACAGTAAGAAATTAAGAAGTAAAAAAACCAATGAGTTGAATATTAATATGAATAGTTTATAAATGATTTAGCATTATTTTCTGTTGCATTAGCCGCAGGGAATATTTTGTGCGCAATAGATGGCGCCAGCGTATGTGCGCCAATATGAGTGTCCTCATATATTACATTTTCTCTAAAAGTTTAGAATAATTAAATTATTGCATTTGAAATTATATTTTAAAGTGTGTTGTTGATGATTGCTTATGGTTTTCGAAACTTTAGGAATACTGTTCAACGCATTTGCAAAAGTTCTTGCAGATATTTTTCGGAAAATCCTGCAATTATATTCATGTGAGGTATATGCTAATACATTACATTTCTATAGTCGTTGAGCTGGATCATATGTCGCTGCAAACTTGGGTTGTCAAAGAGTTAAATTACTGTCACGAAGGTCTACAAATGCTGACGGGCAGCAGAAAAAAATGTCGTAAGACACAAAAATTTACTAAGCTGTAAAATTGCCTGCAAAAAAATGTTTCATTCCCTAAACACACACACATCCCAGAACGTGGTAGACACCTGTACGTAGAAACACATTACCTTGCAAAGCCAAATCTATTAAAACGTAGACGAAATATAAGCACTGTTACAATCGACCCCGTGTTGCAACTGACCCCAGTCTCCCCTATATATGCAACATTAAAATTACGTATCGGGACTAACGTTGAATCTACCGTTTCTTAACATTTGTGTGCTACTGAGGTTTCTATATTTTTTGTTTCTAATTATGGAAATCATTTGCAATGAAAGCAAACGTCAGTTTTAGCAGCGTTTTTTTTTCGATACCTCTTTTGTTCTTATTTTGTGTAGCAATAACAATAGGTGTGCATAATTCCCCTGCACTGTAATGATAGGAATGATTTTTAATTTTGTCCCGGACGTGGAACCTCCCAGAACAGGATTCTTCAGTTGTTTTCCCCTGGGGTCCAGATTAATGGTAATATCACAATAAAAAGGCCAGATCGAGTATGAGTAACACAGGATCGAGTGGCCGTAGCTCAGTTAGTAGAGCATTGGCTTCATATTATATTCCTGGGTTCTATATCAGCGGGCAAGCATACTAACCAAGATATTTCCTCAGTCACATCATTCAAATTTCGGGATCGTACCTTCAACTTGAGCTCTGGTCTACTCTTTCTCGTATCCTTTCCCTATCCTATCCTGGCCTGACTCATGGATGCTTAAATATCATAAATAAATTCACACAGGACAGTAATATAGGACGGTTATTGGTTATTCCGTATAAATTGTGTGGAATAATTACAAAGAAAAAGGAAACACGACGTAAGATTAGCATGAATTCACATCACACTTTTTTTTTAATTTCAGATAATGAAGTTTGTAGGGCCTGTGTATAATACATTCACACATTACTCTTGTCATCGTATCAAACCCGACTTGAGCCAAAGATACCAAAAGGCCATAAATAAATTCAAATTCGTATTAATCCGTGGAGGTCCAAAAAAAAAAAAAAGAAAGCTTCGGGGTCTGGCTTCAGACCGGAGTCCGCCATTGAAAACTCCCTATGAAGTAAAAAATATAGTATTCTAGAAGCATGGTATTAGATGCATTAAATAGAAATGCTTGTAACCGGACCCGCCCTCTTATCTATTACGATAACACAACCCTGCATAATATGAAAATTTTTAACTATGGTTCCGGCATCGATATTAAACGTTCAAACTTTACGACATTTTGTATAGGATTAAGAGGTGAATTGATGTTTAATAACATTCAGATGAGGCATCGACATCTGTTCATGACATTCTTAAAATTTATATTTGTGTGAAATGGGGATTTTTTATCTTAGATTCGAGTGAAAATTAAGACAAACACACAGTCCAATGTACGACTGAAATTAATCACTGTTACCGCTAATTGAGTCACACACGGACAACAGCTGTCATAGCAATTCTGACAATACACAATGTTTCATTTTAATCATTTTAGCATCTAGATTAATTAGGGATTTTTTTTTTTGTCTTCGAAGTGCATCCTGACCGTGGAAAAGGTTTAGAGCTAATATACTGACAGGTTTTTTTTTATCATTGTTATACTATATAATTATAAAATTACCAATAGTTTTAGTAATGTTCCATAGATGGCACAAATAACATTTAATTTTATTTAGTTCTTATGAGTTCTTGACTAAAATTTGTTGTTATTTTTGTCCTGCCAGTTTTGCAAGGAATGTATTTAAATAAGCCAGTGAAATCAATGGTTTCTCAAGTTTGGAAATTTATTTGCAGAACTTAAAATTCGTTTCTTAAGTTTCCATCTACATTTTAATTATTCTGGTATCTTTAATTTCACCGGTACCTGCTCTGACATAAATGTAAGAAATTATACCCACATTTGGTTATAGATAATTTTATGGGTCAAAATAGATAACACACATTTACCATGAAGTATATTTCTTTCCCAATACCCCTTTTCAAGCGTGCAATATTTATGTATTATTTATACTGAAATCTTACCGAAACGGAATATGCATTAAACTAATTCTTCTCCTTTTTTTTTTGAAGTGGAAAAGATGCTTTAGTGTAAGCATCCTTTTAATAATTAGATCACACTTGAATAAATGAAAACTTGTCTTACTTTACTTATACTTTATGGATTACGGAACTCGCAAGTTCATCGCCGCAGTAACAAACGTTCTCCTGAGCAAGATCAAGCCAGTTTTCAACACAAACACCTACTTCTCGAAGATCCATTTTAATATTATCCTCAAAACGTCGTTTAGGTCTTCCCAACGGTCTCTTTCCATCCGACTTTCCAATCACTCTGGAATGTAATCGTTTTTTCCCCTTCCGAGCTACATGGCCTGCCCACCTTAGTCGTCGCGATTTCATTATTCTTACAACATCGGGCGAGTCGTTAAGTCCGTAAAGTTCTTAATTATGCAGTCTCCTCCATTCCCCCGGTCATCTCGTCTCGTTTCGACCTGTATATCATTCTCAAGACCTTATTTTTCAAACACCACTCGTAATTTATGTTCATCTGCTAGGGTCGTACTCCAAACTTTCGTAATCGTAAAGTATTACCGGTAGAATTAACCGTTCTGTATATTTTCAATTTCAACTTTCTTGATATTAATCGTGAGGTCAAAGGTGGTCATTTTTGATAAGCCTCACTTTACGCTGACGCTCACGTATTGACCACGGCTTTGCAGTCACTCAGTCTCACCTTATTTTCGCTTAGCTCTTATTCTCAGGTGCCCTCACTTTGGAAGTTTAGCCCTCACTCACCCTTAGTCTCAAGCGGTGAGGGTGAGGAAATATGAAGGTCCTTTCCTCGTGAGGACCATATTCGTGAGATTTGAACAACCATTGAGCAGGTTACTAGCCTTTACTTGTGTTAAGATGGTCACAGGTGACCGGTCTGAAACCAGAGTGAAGTAAGTGACACAGAACAAATGATTCTGAAAATATAAGTTCTCCTAATAATCTAATTGTTCTGTCATTATTGAGGCATATAATACGCATCATTGTTGTTGTAAAAGATTACCAACACTGATAGAAAAAAATTCCCTCCCTGGTACATAATCACTTAGAATATAAATGCGATATGGGAAAAGATAGTAGACGAAAGCCTACTTTGTATGCACCATACCGGCATTTTCCTGGTGTATCTGAGGAAAGATCCTGGAAAGCTCATAATTTTCTAATCAAACACATGTATAGGAATTGGAATAAACAAATCCATAAAACTATGATCATTAGCGATGCGCCCAATATGGTAGGTCCTTAATGTTAAGTTTATCTCTGTTGATCATTACGATCTTGCGTCATCTTTTCGTCTTAACGTACTATTTATCTTTCTTGATATTGTCAAGCAAGTTCAACTCAATTTCTTCCTCTTCCTGTGTATCCTTTGTCCCAACCATTCCATTTTCCTCTTCTTTAATGTCTCAAATATTGTTCCTCTCTCTCTCTCTCTTTCTCCTACTCTCTTTAACATCTTTGGGTGCAACTATTTTTTCCTGTTCTACTCCATGATCACATTTTGAAAGCTTCCAATTCTCTTTCCTCGCTCTTTTATAAAGTCCACGTTTTTCGAATTTATATAAAATTATACTCCAATGAAAAGGTTACATCAATATTCTCCTCAACTCCGTTGATCAGTCCACAAAAAAGATTCCTTTTTGTTACTGTTAGTAAATTCCTATTTTGTCATTGCTATTCCAACCTATAAAACTCTCTTTTCATACTTCATATCCTGACTTGTATGTTTGAAGTTGAATATATGTCCTACGTATCATTGTCTCTACATGTTTATCTTTCTTGTGATTTCTCTTCCCGCCATTAACAACCTTTTAATGTTCTTTACAGCCCTACCTTCCTCACAGCATCATTTAAAACTCTTTCAATATCTTATTTAGAGACGTTTTATTATATCTTCAAGAAGAACAATACCATCTGGAAATTTGACGCATTTCACACTGTAACAAAAATTTACACTCCTTATAGATTTTTATTGGCATTTTTCTATAATTTTTTTATTACTTTTGTGCACAATAAGTATACATTTTTATTTACAACAAGTATTGTCAAATTAATAATTTCTCTCTCTGAAGGCCTTTTCTGTAAGTTACTTGATGTATAATTCCTTTTTCACCTTTTATTCTCTTTGTATTCGCTTTGTATAGCCTTTTTGCACTCTCTTTGTTAACGCTTTATGGACCTTTATTCACTTTCTATACACTTTTTATTCACGTTTATAGCTTTTTAATTGAGATTTATAAATATTTTATTCACTTTTCATATACTTTTCGTGCACATTTTGTTCACAATATGTCCTGTTAACATTACACTTACACATTGTGCACCAAACTTCTTCAATAATCTATCTACAGAGATATATAACGGATATATTTAGTATTTACTCGGTAGCTCTGTGATCATCTTGACTATGGTTTCACTTAGTTTCACCAGGCGAATGGCGGGATTGTACCTTAATTAAGGACCTGGCCGATACTTTCCTTTATACTGAATCTTATCAATCCGAGCCTGAGCCAAAAATACCTAAAGGCTATAAATAAATTCAGTTCAATTCGGTAACTGTGATGGTTATGCATTACCTGGGCATCAAGAGGACTCGGTTTAATGTGGATGGCACCAAACTGTATTATTTCCATTAGGCTAACAGAACCTCTTATTAATATGATATTTGTAATAAGCTACTTCCTCACATTTTTGCAACATTTAAAGAGCAAATAAAAATTAACTAATGTAAGTTGTGTAGTTAAAGTGGACATTACAAGACCGAAACATTTTTTTTTTTACACAGTACATTTTCTTCCCTCAGTCTTTCCTTCCTATTGAAATATATCTTTACCTTGTCTTTCAGCTATAAATTAACCATAGAGTGTGAGTTGGTACGTCTCTTTCTTTCATTCTTAATTTAAATTGAATTGAATTGATTGATAGCCGGGCCGGGATAGAGTAAGGGAAAGATTAGGGAAGGAGTAGACCAGGGCCTAAGTTGAAAGTATCATCCCGGCATTTGTTTGATGTGACTGAGGAAAACCCGGTATAAAAACCTCAGTTAGGATGGTCGGCATGTGGTAGCGAATCCAGGACCATCCGAACGCGAAACCAACGGTGTACCAATTACAAACTGAGCTACGACCACTCGGTTTATTTATTCAATGTGAACACAATATATGCCCATTTGAATATGCATTTAATTTGTAAGTGTGCCGCTAGGTAACTTTGGCTCAGGCAGGATGGATGACGATGGCATGAATTGATGGAATGAAGAAAGTCGAAACGGGGGTATCACGAGAAAACCAACGCATACGGTGTTTGTCCACCACAAAGCCCATTTTACATGAGCAGGGATCGAACCGACTACACCTAGCACCAGAGGTGAGCGCTTTACCATTACCCACCGCAGCTCTCAATATGTGGCCAATTAGAGGTTTCATCTAATATTGACTTCTTACAAGATATTGTATAAAATTATTTAAGAAGATAAACATAAGAGAAAATATGAGAGAGCAGTTATATTAGTTCACGTTTCCGAAAATTATATTTGCAATTAAGTGATGATATTTTGACAACGACATTTTGGAAAAATTTTAAACGAAGAATTTTATCAATGATTACAAAATTTAATGGTAATAAAAACACTGGCAAGTGATTCATTACGTTGTGTTATTGATTGAGTGACAATATTTTGACAAAGCGTTTTGGAAGATTTTACACAGTTTTTTTTACGCCAATTGTTATAGAAGTAAAAAAACAAAAAACAAAAAAAAACACACACACACACACAAAGTTACTTTATTTTCCGGAAACAGATTTAGTTCACTTATTTATTTACAAAACTTAAAAAATAATCGTTATATTTAATACGACTTCTGCATTTGCATTGAATCTGATGCATTGAATCCAATAGGTTCCACTGTAATGTTCCCGATTACATTTGCTGATTTGGCACAAATTTTAGTTGCCTTCTCTTTCATACCGTTCTCTTGGCTGTCTACAGCCAAGCAGCCTACTGCCACAGTCCGCTAGACGCCAGCAAACGTAATAGTATATATGGGCGGATTTATGGGGAAACATAGGGGGGGGGGGGAATTGCTCCCCATTCATGTCAGAATTTCTTTAAATGTTTCATTCAAAACGACAGCTTTTAAAGTAATTCCCCCAGGGTTTCTCTTCTAAATTCGCCGATGATAGTATACAGGTAATTTCCATGACTAATATTATTTTTAACTACGGATAAAATTCAGGGTGGGCTCGGAAGAACTGAGCCCAACCAGCGGTTTTCTAGTAGGGCTAGGGCCCACCCACCATTTCTATCGCACGCCATGGATCTTGTGTTTCTATATTATAAACTATGCACACAATACAACTGTCGATAATTATGCGGTAATATTTGACCTAGATATTACAAATCATGGGATACACTTGTTAGAAACGATATTTCGATGAGAGCCCACGCACTGATCGGTTTGTTCACTATATTACTGTATTTCTTTACCAGTACAAGAACCCCTTCGGGCTAAAGGGAAGAGTGACGCAAGAATTCTATTCACAAAAGAAGTGATATATATTTTGCGAGTGACTTTCTTTGTGTCACTGTGGCGGAATTGATTCATTTGTAATAAAATTAATTGACTTAGTACCCTCCATTCCATCATAGTGACACAAAGAAAATCACACGCAAAATGGATATAACTTCTTTTGTGAGTAGAATTCTTGCGTCACTCTTCCCTTTACCCCGAAGAGGTTTTTGTACTTATATCACTTATTTTGTAAGGCTGTATATTAAAAAAACTGCGTAGTCTTTAGACAAATGGTCGAGTTTGGACCATTGTAGGCTTCGTATCACGAAAACGGTAACTCCTATCGAATATATAAGCATCAATTTGCCTCTAAGAGACCCATAATTTACCCCCAAAACACCCCGGTACCAACCATATTTGCTAAAACAAAAAGAGAGACGGAGGTCCTTTTCTATCATTTGTGAAAATTCTGTGATTGGGCTAAAAAAAGTCATAACTTTTGAACCCCTTCACCGATTTTGAGGCGTGATAAATCGTTTGAAAGGTGTTGAAGCGTAGATTACTATTCTGGAAGTTTCGTCCGCCTACATGGTCTGGGGTCAATGCCATCACCAGAAATGTGAAATTATTTTTTTTAAACCGCCTTAGGGGGTTCCAGGGAGGTCCTACCAACCCATTTTTTCTTCTGTGTCTTACAAGGAAACTGTCTCCGGTGGGACACGGGAATTTGCATGAAACTTCCACAGTCCGTTGATGATGTTTTCAAATGTAGTACTACGTTTCGGAGATTCACGGTACACGAGTTACAGGACTTCAAATTTTTCGAAATTTTGCTCTGAATCACTGAAAGGTAGGTAACACTTCATACATATGTGCTGAAGTTCTGCTTTTCCCATTCACTTTTATATAAAATGTTGATCGATTGCTTTGATCTCTGCCAACTGCGAATATTATATAAATACAGGGTGACCCAAAGAAAGTTCTCATCTCGTTAATTTCGTAACAAATTGATTTCCAGGAGGAATCTCGACACATGCCCCTTTTAATTTAAGAGGGAATGTGTCATCGTAGTGAATCATTGCATGCTATTCCATTTTATCGTGGTCTAATGGCAAGAAGTGAAGTGACACATCGTTTCAATTGTCTTTAGGTCGGATAGCATGTGATCATTTACTAGTTCCTTTGAAAACTGCGAGAAATTGCGTTTGGAACTTATAAAGTAAAACTTGGTTAGGAGAGATAATATTTTTTTTTTCTGAATATAATTCCAGGCGAATGACGGCAAAAATTACCGCTGTAATCCATAAAATAGAATTGAAGCTAATTCAATTTAATTTGTGATCCGGAGGTTTTCTTAATTGTACCAAGGGCATTGGAGGGCCCGCATAACGTTTATTATAGCAAATGGTACCATCTTACTTACCGATTGTATGTAATTATGACTTTCCTTACATTTCGTATTATTGAAAGGTAGCAATTGTGATGTATCGCTAAGAATTAATCAAGTTACAATAAGCATCAATTTATTTTTTTCAAGGAGATTTTTTAAAAAAAACTTTTAAAGGTTTGCTTACTAACTATATTCTGATTTAAGGAAACTAAATGTTTTGCATAGTGCTACAACTTTACGAATATTCGAATTTCGAATACATCGTAATACCAGAGTAAAATGGTACTCCAATTTCTTTACTTTCAATCGTATATTTTATATACATTCTGTCAAGAAAGTACCGGGAATTGGTCAATAAAACACAAAATATGCATTTTTCATCCAAATTCGAGCTTCGCAAACTTCGAATAATGTTGGTAGCATTAGTCTTGCAGCTAGAACACGGATTAAATTAAATTAGTTTCAATTCTCTTTTATGGATTACAGAGCTAATTTTTACAGTCACTGGCCTGAGGGATGGCGTCCCTTGGCCATATCTCTTCCGTCAGTAAGGCAGGGAAGTTAGCGGTCAGGGCTTTAGCAACGGTACCAACTCAATATTCGTCTCGTGAAATTGATGAAAACTCTGGAAATTTTCAGGCACGATGTTTGGTAACGGTGTTCGAACCCACGTTCTTTCCCTTCCCAACATGCAGTGTGCTGTTCTGAAATTCCCGGCATTAACGAATTCATCACAGGAGTTGGGTGCTATTGGATCACAAAACATGAAATAGCACGTTTAAATTTATCACTGTGATATTTCCAGGAGTTCTTTTATACTAACGATGGTAGTTGGAGCGCTCATAAGGTTAAATAGTGTAAAATATTACCTCGCCTACCAAGTTTCACATTATAATATTTGGGAGTCCCAAACGCAATTTCTCGCAGTTTTCAAAGAAACTAGTAAATGACCATATGCTTTTGTAAGTAGAACCTAAAAACAATTGAAATGATGTGTCACTTAACTCACGTTGTCATTTAAGAAATTTTCACTTTTTGCCACTAGACCACGATAAAATGGGAAAGCATGCAATGATTGACCACGATGACACATTCCCTCTTAAATTAAAAGGGGCATGTGTCGAGATTCCTCTTGGAAATCAATTTGTTTCGAAATTCACGATATGGGAATTTTCCTTTGGGTCTCTGTATTGATATAAGACATATTTATGAAGTGTTGCCTACCTTTTAGGCATTCAGAGCAAAATTTCGAAAATTTTGAAGTCCTGTAACTCGTGTACCGGAAATCTCCCAAACGTAGTACTACAGAAGTGTTCATTTGAACACATCATCAACGCACTGTAAAAGTTTCATGCAGATTCTCGTGTCCCACCGTAAACAATTTTCTTGTTAGTATGGCAAAAAGCTTTCAAATGCGCAAATTCAAGCATCAAAATCGGGCTTATAGTTCCATTATATAGCGTCACTCAAAGAACTACCGTTCTTCGTGATCACTATTATTGACAAACCCTGGCAATTATACAAAATCAGTATTACTAATGTTAAAAACAAACAAAAAAAAAACGGCGAAAGTATTTTGTGGTCATTTTGTTTTCAAATCAAGGATTCTCGAGAATGTGTGAATGCATACAATAAAATCTACCAACAGAAAGGTTTTTCTTGAATTCTTAAAGTGTAAATAAAAAATCGCGTTATTTTTTGCAAAAGGAAAAAAAAAAAGCAATGCTTCTTGTATATAACAGATCAACCACTGTCAAAAAGAAAGATTGTTTATTATTTAAGATCATCAAAAAGCTCTTTGATATTACTCTTTAAATCAAACAATATTATGTAAAGCAATATAGTTTTCAGGGTATATTAAAACCTCTTTTTGATATGCAAATTGTTGAAGGTCTTAAAGTATAAGGGATATAAGTAAACAAGGCATATCTAATATAATTAAAACGGCAGAAAATAACTTAATATTCTTTTAACATTAATCATTGACTAATAGGTTTTATTTTGACATTGATGAAGATTCGTCAAAATAAAATATTAAATTACATTTGGCGATATCTGTCGTATATTACCTTAGTCATTTATTATTGTAGACAGCACACACACACACACACACACACACACACACACACACACACACACAC
>JAGDQP010036322.1:0-14056 GCA_022664845.1 Lepisma saccharinum | reverse complement strand
TCGTGTTGTATGGCGTCGAATATATTTCACAGTGACTTCCTTATTTCGGATTCGTAGAATGCAGAATGTGGTGCAAAATCAATGAGTAATGTGAGTGCAAGGACGCAATGTAGAATGGCGTATGCGTCCTTGCATTCAGATCACCCCTTGCTTTTATATCACACTCTGCATTCTACGCATTTGAAATCATGAAAGTAATAACGTTTTAATAACACAGAACGCCATATTACGGAAGTATCTAATATAGTAAATTACTTATCGTGAAGATACTCTGGGAATACACTCAAATTCTGTAGGTACTTGATATATGTTAATGTTACGCATTTCGTTTTCAATTTTGCTCACAAACAATACTATGTGGTTCTAAATGACCTAAAATACACACAAATTGTTTCAGATGCTATTTGAACATACATGAAAGGCCATTTAATGACAGTTTGAAAAAGTCAATTCCCACACAATATACAAAGGTACTGGTACGCTATTAGTACAAATACATTCTTCATGGTACGTGTTTTCAAACTGAGTGCAGATTAAAATTACACGTTTGTATTTAATGTCCATATTCATACTAAAGAAAATAAACAAGAACGTTCTCCTGAATAATTCATTTAAATTCATAACATGCATGTGCTTACTTCACAAACATTAGTCCTAATATATAAATAAAGCCAGATACGTAACATTAACATGTATAAGGTAGTTACTATAGTTCATATCCTAATTGAATAGTGTCTCCTACTTCTACTGTGAGTGGGAAGGACATTGAAATTATTATTTAATCATGCCAAATAGCACTCAGTTCCGTTTATAATATTTTCACCAGTTAATTTTAACTTCATACTAATATATTTTTCGAAGGCAGTCAATACAAGTCGGCCTGTAACTGATTTGCGACCAGAGTTTTGTGGGCGCAAGTTTTCGTCTTTAAAATCCCAGTTTGCTGAACGTGACGTCACTGCCAAAGTCAAGCAAGTCGATATTTAATACCGTTTCTCGCAAACAAATTGCAAATTTTTCCTTGCGTTCACGCAAGTCGATATTTAATGAGGCCCCAAGGCCTTAAGTTAACAACAAACTAGTGACCTTCAAAGTCTCCCATAAAGAAAATCTTTAGGTCTTAATGCTTTCCCACACTTCCCCAGACTTGCAATCTAGTATCATAAATATTGACCATAAAACCTTAATCTTCCATAACAAGGGGAACAACGATTCCATCCATAGATTTACAATCTATTACCTAATATTTCAGCCACCCTGTCCTGCCGATGATCAATACTCACCTTGCAACGATGATTATTTTCCACAAATCACAAAGACATTGGCACAATATATCTAATCTTTGGAGCGTGGTCAGGAATAGTAGGAACCTCTTTAAGATTATTAATCCGTGCCGAATTAGGACGCCCAGGCAGCCTTATTGGCGACGATCATATCTATAATGTAATCGTAACCGCCCATGCTTTCATTATGATCTTCTTCATAGTAATACCAATCATAATTGGAGGATTTGGTAATTGATTAGTGCCATTACTACTAGGAGCCCCAGATATAGCCTTCCCACGCCTAAATAATGGGCTCGTTCGGAAACTACGAACGAGTTTAACGCGTTAATCTCGTTCTCTCACGAAGCGTTCGGAAACCACTTTCGTGAAGTTCGTTCATTTAGTTAGCCGTTCGGAAAGTCACTCTCAGTTAATTTCGTTCGTGCACGAAACGAACTAGCTCTGACTTCGTGAACTTCGTTAAAATTAACATGGCCACCATCCGCATGATAAAGTTACCTCGTTTCGCATCATGTAATCTTATTTTGCTTCATCTAGAGGTATAAAATTGTAGCCATGGCTGCTATTTCTGCAGTAGGGAACAATTTTGACACAACTAATGTACATAGCAGATTAATATAACGGTTTATCGTAAACAATTGATTTTTCTTTACTTTCCCATATTTAACACTTTTTCGAGCTGTGGATTGCTGTTAGATATCACGATTGCCACTAGATAGCACCACCAGTAAAAGGTGAAATTATTGATGAATGCTCTTTCTAGAGGCTTTTTGAGTAAAAGAAAGAATAACGTCGTATAGTACAAAATTATCGCGTTTCTGAAAGACACTCTCCAGTTCTGTGTATTATAACAGACTTTTCTAATGATTTCAGTTAAACGACAAGTTCTTGAAGGAAGGCATGCTGTTTTACCTTTCATAAAGCCTGAATGCACTATGTTCTTTCACGTTTAAATTGTAATCTGCAAGCAGCATTAGAGTCTTGTGTAAGATGAAATTGAATTGAATTTTACTTGTGACCTTTAGATATCTAAGGCGGTATAAGATGGACTATCAAGTATTTATTAAAATAGTTGTTTTGTCTGGCGGCCAAGCGGTCTGTGGCGATAGGCCATCGGCTGGAAGGTCCCGGGTTCGAGTTCCGGCAGGGGCATGTGTGTGGATTTTAACAGCTAAAGGCAAATCGTGACGGGCCGAAGTCCAAAGTTACTAAACTAGCCCATATAAAAATAAAGTTAAAGTTGTTTGGTCTATATATTGGTTTCTCTTCTTGGCAATACAATTTTACTAAGACGTTAAATGTTAATTCCTTGCAATTTCTTTTAAATATTTTCTGTAATTGGAATATTTTTCTTGTCCCGTAAATGTGACTTAGTAGTTGGCGAAGTGATGGAAATTTTGAAGGATATAGGAATATGTAGGAACTTCAGCCAGATAATTCTTGTAAATAAGAGAATCGATTTATTGTACTGTTGACCAAATGCAACAAATAGAATCCTAAGTTCGTTATACAAGTGCAGCAACTGAAATCTGAAGTGAATATAAGGAATTTCTCCAAAGAAAGGTCTTACATGTTGGTAAATAACGTTATTGTTGGAATAGAATCTCTCCAAGAAACTAACTTGATTCGTATTTTGAGGATCACGTCCCTACTTATAACCACACCTTCTATTTTCGTTTATTTCTTTGTTATGTATGCGAGTTGGTGTCTATCGTTATCCTGACAACGGTTTGGAGCGTTCGGAAATAACGAAGAAAACGAATTTCACGAAAATAATTTTCAGCGTTAAGATCATGATTTTCGTGAACTTCGTTATGTATTTCCGAACAAGCCCAATATAAGATTCTGACTTCTCCCACCGTCACTTACTCTCCTATTAACTGGAAGAATTGTAGAGAATGGTGCGGGAACTGGCTGAACTGTCTATCCTCCCCTATCAAATGCAATCGCTCACGCCGGAAGATCAGTTGATCTATCGATTTTCTCTCTTCACCTTGCCGGAGTATCCTCAATCTTAGGAGCCGTAAACTTCATTACAACTGTAATTAACATGCGAGCGCCAGGAATAACAATAGAACGAATTCCCCTATTTGTATGATCCGTCATAATTACAGCTATTTTACTACTACTATCACTACCCGTCTTGGCCGGAGCCATTACGATATTATTAACAGACCGAAACCTCAACACTTCCTTCTTCGACCCAACAGGAGGAGGAGACCCTATTCTTTATCAACATCTATTCTGATTTTTTGGCCACCCAGAAGTATATATTTTAATCCTCCCAGGATTTGGCATAATTTCCCACATCGTTACTCAAGAAAGAGGAAAAAAAGAAACATTTGGTGCGTTAGGAATAATTTATGCAATATTAGCAATTGGATTCCTAGGATTTATTGTCTGAGCACATCATATATTCACAGTAGGAATAGATGTAGACACACGAGCCTACTTCACAGCAGCCACGATAATTATTGCCGTTCCAACCAGAATTAAAGTTTTTAGATGAATTGCAACCCTTCATGGCGCACAAATCAACTATTCCCCCCCAAAACTTTGAAGATTAGGGTTCATTTTCCTCTTCACAGTAGGAGGGAAATATATTTTAATTAATACTAATCTTAATAACTTGTCGCTCGTGGTCACTTAGAGAATGTAAATTAAAAGAAAATCACTTGTCCGCGTTCCATGTACTATTTTAGTTTGTTTATTTGTAGGAAAATAAATTAGTGTTTTTCAGAGTCATCAGTGTTCACAAATATATCTGCAGAAACATATTTGCTTTTTTATGTTATTATTATCAAAACAGGAAGGACAACGGAACTCAGTAATTTACTGCCTTTTGATATTTGTTCTACTGAATCTACCGTTAATTTTTCTTCTTATTACGAACTGCCAAAGAACGTCTATCTCACATATAGGATTGTAATGAAAAAAAAAAACTCGTATTTACCCTATTTGGGTAAATAGCCCAAAGGTACCCAAAAAATATTTGCCTGTAAACATCCCATTCCCAAGTACAAGTAGATATGCATTAATTGTCGGTTTAAAAATTCAAATCAAAATATTAGAGACCAATTTCAATATACGAATTAATACAAAGTATTACAGTTTGTTAAAAGTGTATCCATGTTCTTTATGTTAAATTACAACCACGTACACTACATTCAGCCCAATTAATAAATCTTTGTTTTTGTGGCAGATTGTAGCCTTCCTGTCTGTACGCAATGTTCCCCTGTTTTCTTGGGCAGCGCCATAACCTCATATATCACTGATTTTCATGGTGTTTCAAAGCAAACAAAAATGAACGCCGGGAAAAAAACAGCAAAAGGTAATTTTTTTATCCTGCTACTTTCGAGAAGAACGTTTTTTTTTTTACTATAACAGGATTCCTGACAACATTTTATGATCAATGAATTAGTTGAAATGTTAGTTCAGGTTCAAAACATGTATTTAGATAAAAAAAAGTTAGCAATTGGACGGCCTCTGACAAAGTATTGAAGCATTCTGTAAGTTTTATCGGTCTGAGTCAAAGATGCCTAAGGGACAAAAGTGAACAGAACTAGGGTGCTAATGAGATGATGTATTCCTAATGAGAATTGAAAATTGTTTGTAAAAGTTTTAAACTTAAGAACATTTAATTGTGCTAAAACTAAACAATAAATGCATTAGCTGTGATAAGTAATTATGTTGATAATGAAAAGACAAAAAAATACATAATAAAACCAGGGTTTATTGCCTCGTGGAAAAAAAACTCCTGTTTTTTTTTTGTTGTTGTTGTTGTTGAAAATTTTCGTTTATTTTCCCAGTATTTGAAACTCTACCTCGCTTAGTTACACGTGTAGGTCACTGGCATTGTGGCCAAGTGACGGCCCAGATGCAACTGGTCATGAGCAGCTCCATTCCTTCTTTGCGAAATTGCCATTTATGGCACAGAGTGGTATATCTAATAAGTAGCTATATGTACTTTATGGTATTTTATCTGCCTAATTTGGGGCAGCTCCCGTCTCTGCTTTTAGTGCTGCCTTTGTAATGTTGCATATTGCATCAAACTGTGCTTTGAATTCATTAGTAACTGAATAACTCTTTATTATGTTTCAGACACAGTTAGCAGTAGACACTTGACTGCTTGACTATTAAAGCAAATAAGAAGTATGGACTTTAATGAAAGTACACAATTTGACAGCTCCGTGGTTTCACAAGAGTTCAATGAAGTGAAAGATGAGAAGATTGAAGTTTCGGATACTTTTATTGAGGTAAGTGCATAACTAAGCTTGTTAAAATGGTCAGCGGCTTTTAACGTCCACATTCAGAGCTTTCATTGGACAGTATTATCAGACGTTCCATCTTCTTCTGAGACAGTTTTGTTTTCAATAGCCCGCTGAACTACTGGCTGTCGAATTCGTATTTATCCATTGTTCCCATTTTACGTCAACTCTACGATTGATCAATGTTCTTTCCATACAGAAAAGCAACATCTCACCTGAAGTTCGTAGCTTTAAGTTAACAACAGTGCATTCCAAAAGTGTCAGTCTATTCTAAAAATCACAATGTTGGAGCACTTCATTCTCTAGAAATTCAGAGCATGACTCGTGCCATTGAGCGACGAACAGCCAATTCTAGTTCCAAAACCGTAGTGCGTGAAAACCCTCGGTTTAGTTCTATACCGCCTGCGTCCGTGGTGTATATTGTAAATCTTAGTAGGATGTGTTGCCACGCGGCTACACCCAGACATGTCCGTTGAAGCGATATTTTCACAAATCATTACTACTCTTCCGATGTCCATTTGCAAAGGGTAGATCCAAATGCTTTTGTACAGCTGCTCTTCTAATATCAGAAGTTTTTTTTTGCATTTTAATGGAAATACAGATGCTTATCAGAATAATGGAAACACCTGAACGAAAGTGCAACTTACCAGATTAATATGGTGTCGGGCCACCTTTCGCCTTCAGAACAGCCTTGATGCGACGTGGGATGGAGGCATAGAGGTCGTGAATGGTAGCAAGTGGAATATTACACCATTCCTCGTGCAGGGCATCGGCCAGTTCTGTGAGAGAGGATGGAGGTGGAAATCGTCGCCGGAGTCGTGTTTCCTAGATGGACCACAGATGTTCAATTATGTTGAGATCTGGGGATTGGGCGGGCCAGGGGAAGTGTTGAACTTCATCCCGATGTTCCTCAAACCACGCTGCAACAACTCCAGCTGTGTGAATGGGTGCATTATCATCCTGGAATATGGCGTCATTGTCCGGGAACAACATCCGGACCATAGGATGCAAGTGGTCTCCTAAAATTGCGACATAATCGTTGGCAGTGATGCGTCCGCGAAGTGTGACCACAGGACCCAATGAAAACTATGATATTGCGGCCCACAGCATCACCGTGCCGCCGCCATGTTTCACAGTTGGGCGGAGACACTGCAGATCATACGCTTCTTTGGGCGTTCTCCACACATAAACACGGCCCGTGGTTTGGAATAGGGTGAATGGTGACTCATCCGACCATACCACACGTTTCCAGTCGTCAACGGTCCAAGTTGCATGGTCGCGGCACCATTTGCGGCGTGCTAAAGCGTTCTGGTCCCTGATGAGAGGTTTGGCCCGTGCAACACGACCCCGTAAGTTCATGTCATGTAATTCGCGGCGGACTGTGATTGTCGAAACAGGTTGGGGGAGGTGCTGATTGAGTTCCTCCGTCACTTGCGCCGCAGTGGCACGACGGTTCCGCGTGACAATGCGCTTTAATACCCGGCGTGCCCTGTCACTGATGCTTTTCTTCCGCCCACTGTTCCGCTTCCCCGATGTGGTTTTCCCGTGTGTTGTGTAGGCCGTCATCACCTTCGACACTGTCCCTGGCGACACACCTAACACACTAGCCACTGCCGTCACAATCACTCCACATAACCGCGCACCAACAATTTGCCCTCTTTGAAACTCTGAGAGATCTCCCATTTTACACTACCTCCGTCTGCTGCAGCCACTGCACACTCCTGTTCCACGACGCGTGACGTAGTATGGAGACCGACCTAACACACCACCACCAGCAGTCCGTCGCTGCGGTCGCCACGACACCACTGCCAACCCATACATCTGACGTGTTGCCAACTACAGGTGTTTCCATTATTCTGATAAGCATCTGTATATACCTTTGAAGATCCTTCCAAACGTTGACCGTCGACTGTGTATCTTTTTACCTCTTTCTTGTTTAATTTGACTTGTTATTTGTATTTGACAGAATTTTCTCTCACCGAAACGTTTGGAGTTCTCCATTACACAGGTACAGTGCTACATTTGATTAAAAACTATTGTCCTATTACGCACGCAACTTACGACACACCTCTCGATTCCTCATACATCGAAGTCTTACAGCTTTGCAGTAGGCGCTATAACGTTCATAAACGGTTATTTTGTTCACCAATGCACCTTACGTAGGTCAACGTGGCTTAGTGCTGTTACCGCCCATAAAATTCATTTTATCTTTATCTACAACGTGGCTGTCAAACAAAATTAATCTCATGCGTTAGTGCATACACGATTAGTTTTGGTAAATTGTTTGTAATTAGGTTTCGGTAAGGGAAATGCAGTAGGCGCGACCATGTTTTAAAGCGAATTGTGAAAGTAGCCGTGCCTCATATTCTAGCTTATGCTTCTATTACGGTTAATATGTCAATCCATTGTGAAATTGTCCCATTAAGTTGGAAACTGACAACGGTACTTCCTTTTCCCGAAACTAACACTGCGACTAATGCTAGAAACTTCTGCCGAATGTGCATTCTCCCTGCTTTATCAAGGTCATTGGAATATGTTATTTAAAAAAGAAATCCAAAGCTACCTTAGATATATCGAACTACTAAATCCTGTAATTCAGAATTTAATTGTAACCACAGCACAGATACTGCTTTTGGTGCACATAACAGGTTTTCGTGACGACCAGGATCATAGACATCCTACAATACTAAAAGTTGTTCGTTATAGCAAAGTCACATAATATGTTTACCACGGCGTGCTGAATGCTAAATTAAAACTTTATTTTTTTTAAAACTGCCGTGTTTTTCATTCACTCCTACCTGATGCGCCATTAAGGCCGTCTTCTCTAATCAAAATTTTCATCGATAACAATAATTTCGTCCTCTTGTTTTCCCTCTCTACAACAAAGAAATAGCTGATGATTTATCTTAATGCAGTTATCATTCTTATGACAATGGCCTTCAATTTTTGATCACCGTCAGAACTGCTTCATGAAAAAATAAAATGAATCGAGATTTGTATATCTTAGTGAAATGGTCAGTAATTTACAGTTTGTGCATTAGCCAAAGGAAATCCAAATCCATGCCTTTAGTGTCCAAGTGTATTCTTAGCCGCATCGATGGTTTAACTTATCATGTTAATTATGTATGTATCAAGGCTTTTGCTACTTTGTTCTCTTTGCGTCGAATCAAATCGTTCTTTCTTTTATCGATTACACTATTTCTATATTGGATGTTCGTAATGTAACGCATGCAGTATACTCAGACCTTACAGATTATTTGTCCAGAAGTCTGCAACAGGTTCAAACGTCTGGGTTGGTTTCATTTTTCAGCCGGAGACACTTCGATCATATTCCTTCCTATTTTAATAAATTAGGATGATACAGCGTACGTGAATGTCTCACCTTTTTTAAGTTTATTCTCCCATAAAAAGTGCTAAACATGGAACTAAGCCGTCATTACTTATACTTCCAACAATTTTGTGATCTTAAAGAATTTGATACACAGTGATGTCTACCATCCTTTCCATTCTAAGCCATAATTGAGTCTTCTTTTATAAGTCCTTCACAGCACTACCGTGGCAGTGTTCCATAAAAGTGCTGAGAGACAGGTTGCTCATTAGTTGTACCATGCATTGAATCGAGCATTGCATAGTTCAGTTTAGTATATTTCGAAAGTCTGTACGTCTTGCATCTATGGAAGTCTTGTTCTTCGCGTACTTTTATTTCAGAATATTTAGTATAACTTATTTCTGTAATGAATTATCTGAAGGCGTTCAATTCGGGGAAAGAAGAAAAATATGAGATACATGTCGTCCCTTATCTTATACTAGGAATCCATTTCATAAAATAATATTCTTCTATTTTAAAAGCAGTTACAATTTTAATCCAATTGTTTATTCCACTTTAATATTTAAGGTGAAATACTTGTGTTTACGCAAATAAAGGACACGCACACATATTTACAGGTAGATTTCATAGTATTTTACCTTCAATATTTACATATTTATGCATTTAAATTCACTATATAATACTGTTGCAAAATATTTCCCGCAAAAAACACCACGCCACATTATTGAAATGCTAATAAACTATAGACAATCGGGGATGATCAAGCACTTAGCTTATGCGCTATTGTCAACAAATAACATAGAGAATAGATTTGTAGGTATTTCCAGTACCATTTAAGTTGGAACTGATTCTACATGATTCTGTCGAAGATCTGTTATATGTTTTACTCAAGATTAAACAATCCAATATTTTCTATTGTGACACAGGGGATTTCCCCGTAAGAAAAAGAGGATACCCAGAAATTGTCTTAGGAAAAATGGAATGGATATATCCATGATTAGTATTGCAAGCAACGGTAATTCGTTTGTGCCCTGTCGATATCAAAAGTATTTCCTTTGCGTTTTAAAGTGGTTCATAGTCAACAACAGAATGAATACATGAATTTCAACAAACGTTTGTGTTATTATTAAAATAGACTGCAACGTCACGATAAGCTGATGGTTGTTACGTCTTTCAAATCAACTGATGCGAAAACTTGTTGCGCACGTTCTTACATTTGGTGCTGGTTGAGTGGGTGAGAGAAAAATTGTAGATATAAAATGTCAAAATATGAATTATTAACTTCTTAAGAACCTGTTGTAGTGATCGTGACTGAGGCCAAGAGTATTTCTACGAAGCTCATTAAAGTAGTGAGTAATGGCATGGCAATTAGACATTTTTTCTACCAAACTACACAGTTTCAACGGAAGATTTTTTTTAAATTTCAAGTGATTATTAATTACAACTGAGTGAAATCATATATATATACATTTTAGCAGCGTTATTTTACATGCAAAATATTGAGCGGTCTGACAAATCTTAAAGTAAACGGTGTGACGATATATTGTTCTTAATCTAATCTGTACTACTTGCGTTTCGAGGTAATCGAGAGCGAGAGGCTGTTACATGGTAATTAACTGATGTGATTTCTAAAAGTATCGTTTGTTTATTGTAATTGCTTGATAATTTTTAACAGATGTGCAGTTCAATTGGTGTAAACACCGAGAATAAAGTAGATCCATTATATTTGGACGAGTTAGTTTTATCGAGAGAAAAGTCTTTATTCGATGCCAGTGAACGTGAAGTTAAAGGTGAGATCTCAGAAGAGAACAGCGAGATAAAACAGGAGAATGAATTTGAAAGATCATTTTCTAACTCTGAAGAGCAATTGGAGAATCCAGAATCTTCTTTCCAGGTAAGCAGTTTTTTTTTATTGTTTATCCCGCTTATGCTCCATATTATGCTCCATTTATCCCGCTTACAAAACTTTTCTTTCCTCTTCTATGGGTTTTGGATTGTACATTATTTAATATATATATATATATATATATATATATATATATATATATATATATATTTGTATCAGCTTTTGCATCTCTCACTAAAACTCTAATACTTCATACCCCGTTTGAAGAATGTCAAGGGATGTATCTTCAGTATTATATATTAATGATCCATTAAAATTTATGTATGTTCTGTATGCATCTAAAACAAAATGTCAAGGAATTTTTTTTTACTCCTTGGTTGACATTCTAATTTTAGTTTTTTGTATAATAGATTTTTTCTCAACAACATCGAAACCAGCAATAGATTTTAACTTACGTAAATCATTTTTGCATTCTCAAAGGAAAAGCAGAGTCACTTATGAATGATAATAATAAACCGTTCAGGTTCCCTAAATTTTCATATGGATTTACAAGTATTCCAGTGCGAAAAATATATGTATTTTGTTTTCAGGAGCTCTACCCTGCGATTGTCGTTATCAAATTTAGAAAATGTTTCACTGAAAGTAGATTATCGTTATTATTCCGGCCGCCTAGTGGATTTGAAATGTAATTTAGCCGTACGAAATGTTTCAAATGGAAATTTCCATAAAAAAAGATCAAAGTAAATGTTGCTTTCCGACCACCATCAGTAGTAACAATTATAGAGCGTGTAATAATGTCAAGCTTCACATTTCAACGGTTCGCTTATATTATCTATTTCGACTAAAATCAAATGGAGTCTTACCACACTCGTGGTCGTGCCTATATATGTATGTGTGTGTAAATTATTTATGTGTCTCTGTGTGCTAAAAATGGAGAGCGACAGATTTCGTGATTATATATTATTAGTTTATTAAGGTCGTATCTAAGGGATCGTTGATGTCTGCCTGATACCTGAATAATGAAAACGCCCATTCGAGTTATAAATATTTACTTGACATACCGGTTTATTTATGAATTTAACTACACAGTGTCCGCGGAATATTCTTGAAACATTTAACTTTCCAGTGGATTGTTTTTTTTCAGATGATTATTAACTGCAACTGAATGAATTTACTTAGAAATTATAGGAACAATATTTGTTAAATAAAACATTATATGGTGTGACAAACTTAATTGGAGTTATCCGTGTCCTTAATCTCTGTACTACCGACATTTGAAACCAGTAATCTGACTACCAGATGCCTTATAGTTATATGATGCGTTTCCTAAAAGCACTATTGACTTGTTTGTAACTACTTTACTTTTTAGGCATACAGCTCAAATGCTGTAAAGACTGAGAATAACGTGGATTCATTATCCTGCAACGAGACAGTGTTACCGACCGATAAATATTTAGTCGATGTAAGTGAAAGTGAAGGTAAATGCAAATGCTCGGAGAATGGTATAGAGTCAAAACAGCAGCAAGAATCAGAAAGAAAATCTGCAGAAACTTTCGCAAATCGAAAATCTTCTCTTAAGGTTAGTAGGAAATTTTTATTATTCATTCCCTTCATGCTTCATATGAATACAGTCCACTATATCTTCTATATGTTATTCAATGCTACAAATTTTGTGAATATATTTGTATACAGTGTTTAATCTTTAATTTAACAGTTGCTTCATATACAGTTTCGACTATTTAAAGGGATGCATATATAATACTGGAAATTGTTATTGATTTAGTTATGCTATTTAGATGTTTTAGATAGATAGCGTAAATTCCAAAATTGAATTTCAGATTATTAGACATTTTAAAAAAAATGTTGGTAATATTTAGATCATACAGATTTTAAGAAATAAAGCAATACATTGCCGTACTCCCAAAGGAAGTGTTCTCTAACACCAACAATAAGCTGTAATAGAAGATTCTTGGGATAATTTACTGAGACCAAGATAGGACAGAGTATGACCTTCAGTCAAAAATAAATTTCTTTCATTATTTTAGTGTTAATTCAGCATTTTTCATGGAGCATCTTACTCACTACGTAACTCTCTAAAATATATTACAAGCACTACAGTGCAAACATTGTTCCAAATTCAGTGGAATCTTGATAAAGGAGTCTATTGTTACAAATAAAGAGAATATAAAACCTCTTAGCATACTGACCCAATCAGTATTGACAATTCTCAAGGAGAAACAATCCTGACCACACTGAATCTTAAATAAATTAGTTATTAATTCGGGGCTAAGTTCTGCGGAACCGTAAACAAAAAGGTCAAATTTGCTTAATAATATAAAACCTACTTCGATTAGGCTTTAGTGCCAGCGGCCCCTTGTTCTATTCCCGCTGGTGGCTCAAAATTTGGATGTTTACTCAGCATCGTGATAAAAATTGGATTGAAGCTGTGAACAAACTACAGCGGCGATCATGGTTGTAAGTTTCGAATATTCTCTACCAACACGTCGCCTCACCGAAGGAAGGAGGAGTTGGTCTACCAGACAGGATGTTATATATATATATATATATATATATATATATATATATATATACAGTATATACCCTTACACGCTACTATGACATCAACTTTAGCTATACAGAGGCTCTGAGTTTTAAGAATAGTTTTCTAATTTACCTTCAGAATAGGGAATAGTTTTCTAATTTACCTTCTATAAAGTTTTAGAAGTATTTTTTCAACATTTGAAAACATATTTTTTCTGGCCTTTCTTTTCTCTTAAAATGTATTCTCCAGAAAAAATGAAAGCTCTAAGATACGAATATATACGGCTTTTTGAACTACTTTCTGTCTCATTCTCTGCATTACTTTAAAATTTTATTCCGCGCAATAAGCATATTCCAGAATTATTGCATTTTAATTCCTAATATTCTGGGAATATTCCTTGGTAATTAGAAATATGCCGGGAATTTTCCCAGTCTTAGAATGCTTTATATCATGAAAAAATACCAGGACTATTCTTCATGTATTCCGGTAGAATAAAATAACCTTGAACATTAGAGAATGGTGCACGTTGTACTGTAAAATCTTTTATTTTAACGCTACAAGGATAAAAATTATAGTAGTATCAGAAAGTTAAAGTGTAATTGGAAAGATATCAAAAATCCTTAAATCTCCCGATGGTGGACATTCACATATAAAATATATACTTAATGTATTGAAATTTGCAGGCATGATTAATGCTGGCATATAGTAAGAATATATCTCCCTTTCTATTGTGTAGAATATCTATTTAATGGCCAAACATGTGCGGTGGGGTCTAAAGCCCCTCGT
>JAGDQP010036321.1:0-19125 GCA_022664845.1 Lepisma saccharinum | reverse complement strand
TGCCTCCATTTTCTGGATGAACGTTGTGTCTCCTATTTTTACAGTGTAGTTTGATAATAAGTGTACCTATTTGTTCTACATTTTGTTAGAAAATACTCATACGACAATCTACAAAAAGTGTAGAAAACTGCTTGTATGAAACATCATCACACCTGAACATCTAAACAGATCAAAAACATTTTTGGTGCGTAGTCAGTGGCGTATTTAGTTACAGACCGTTTTGGTTCCAGCCTAGAACCGCAAATGTTAAGAAGCGGTGAGACAACTATGACAGAAGAAGGCTTGGCACTTTTGCGAATTGAGAGTGATATTACAAGGACACTGTACTATGTGGTCGTGATAAATACCTTGGCCAAGCGAGCGATAAGACGTAGAATATTCTAGGACACTTTGGTGATTTGAGGACAGTACAGGTTGACCCAGTATTGGGACCTATATCCTGTAATGCTATGTTGCGCGTGACAATAAAGTAACATTCGATCATACAAACCAAGTAAAATTACTTTTTTAAAAAAAAACAATAATATACACTGTTGTATTACAAAAAGTAATTAGCTAACACAGTGTGAATATTCATATAAAATGGTACATTTAATGTCCTTGGAAATTGAACATTTTAATAAACACCCAGTAAAAGAGCTGTACACCCTTCAACGTTCCTTCGTCAAGTAGTGAGCTAGGACCAAAATTGACACCGAAATTTAGCCATGATTTATATTTAACTTGCGTCATGAGAATTAGCAATCGCATTGTATTAAATGAACGTGTTGCGCAATCCCTCCTACTAGATGCATGTGTCAACTATTCTTATTTAGGAGGAGAGATTTCGCACCGCTTAGTTTTGGTGGAAATTTCCAGAAAGCCCGCAAACTGAGTAAAACACTATCTCTGGCAAAGAAAAAAAGTTCAGATACAACTTGATTTATAATTATTTAACAGTAAAATATTTTCTTTGAATATGTACACAAAGTTTATGAAAATCCAAGTAATTTAACTTGAGTCGTAGAGGCAAAAAAATGGTAATATGTTTCAGAGACCTCCTTTTATCAACACAGGAAGTCTTCTTACAAGTCTAACAGTGACGTATTACTTGTCCTTCATTGGCAACAGGTCAGTTAAATTTCCTCACTTCTTTCTAGGATCTACGCAATTTCTCCTACCTTGCCATCTCTCATGACATTCGTCATATCTGCACTAAACTCGGTATTTAATGGGCTACCAGAATAGGTCATAGAGGTACTCTGAGCGCCGCAAGTACTGCAGTTATTACAGCCAGTACTTGTGGTTTTAAAAATACATTGAAGGATATGAGATGAGAATATCTAGCCATAAAACAGGAAACTGTAGCTGTTGCTGCTAGTTGAAAGGTGGAACCAGTAATTCTCCATAACGACAGGAAAAATTTAAAAAAATCATATTGGCGAATTAGCAGAGGATTATAGATTTTGAAACGGAGATAATTACTTCAGGATTAATTGGAAATCATTGATTAACGTTTTACCGCTCTAAAAAACTTTGTAGAAACTTTTCATATCGATTTCATAAAGTTCTACTCGATCTACTAGATACGAAAGTTTAAAAAAACTTACAAACTTCAAAGGAAGTATGAAACTGACATTGGTCTTTCTCTACTTCTGGAACTGATCTGTCTCCGTGATGGACCACATCAAATTAGGAATGAAATTTCAAAGCTGAGAACAGTACTTGAATTAACATACATTCCTATAAATAAGTGTGATACCTTAGCTTGAAGCTATCTTGAGGCACTGACTTCCATAATGCTGTTTTCTTACTTTGCCAGTAACAATTGCACCAGGAGAAAGATCATTCTCTGTGTTGAAGAGTGTAAAAGCTACTTAAGGTATGCAATAGAACAGAGTAGCCTAAGCTATCTTGGAATGTTAGCTATCAACCAAGTAGAAGTCTCAGAATTGGCAAGATAGCATTTCTAATAAGATATTTTGTAGCTATTAAAGCAAGTAAAAAATACTTTTTTTTAAATTTTCATAACTAAGTATTTAAATACTGCTGTAATTGAAATAATCTTAATCCTCAAGTTACAAGACATAAAAGAGTTTTTACTGTACTTAGTTTTCATTGTAACTTTTGATTACTTTATTAAGAATTGTATTAAGTTGTTAACACACAGATGTTAAATCTATTCACAATTAAAGTCAATATATATATATATATATATATATATATATATATATATTTCTCGTCCATAATTTATTTCCAAAAACACATATGGTTTATAAACATCTCTGTTTTCAATGGGGAGACCTTACAACTACTTTGCAGGGGGCAAAATTTCGAAAT
Organism: Lepisma saccharinum; assembly: GCA_022664845.1. Classification (NCBI taxonomy): domain Eukaryota; kingdom Metazoa; phylum Arthropoda; class Insecta; order Zygentoma; family Lepismatidae; genus Lepisma; species Lepisma saccharinum. The sequence goes on along the minus strand of JAGDQP010036321.1, from coordinate 16,806 downwards.
CCGGCCCTGCTTTCATACCGATGGTTGTATCTGCACCAAACATGGTATTTAAGTACTTGACCAGTTCACGAAGGTACTCAAGGCGTTGAAGGTGCAGTAATTATCAGTTTTGCGATTCAATTTCAAAATTTAAAAAACATAATATATTAAATCATTCCCATACCGTTTGATCTATCTACACACAACTTTTCATTTGGCTGCTGGGATATATCACAGAGGATATATTTTTAAAATCGCAGACGGTGCCACGTAAGAACTTTATTATACAATATATTACTTTATTATAAATTCTGCAAGTTGTGTTTCAAATTCATCAAATATTTGTAATATTTACTAACATTAAAGTCGCTTCTCTGAAACATAAATTGGCCTCTTGAACCGCGAACCGGAATGTCACAATATTATTATCTTCTCCCGCATTCTTGCCAGAAGAACATGTCTACTTATAAGGCCAGGTTTTTCAATTAATAGTATTGGTAGATGAAGGAGGTTACTATATAGAAGTAAACAACCAATATCTCATTGCTAAACAGCAGAGCAATCTGAAATCTTTGTTATTAGGACATGCGCTCTTTGCTCGATTAAACTGGATAAGAAAACAGAATGCTTGCATTATTTTTCCTCATTCAGAAGGTAAAGCTACATAATTTATTGATGTAACACTACTGTAGTTTCGTACAAGTCATATCACTGGCTATGTCACTTAAAATGATCCACTGGATATTCCACGTAAACAATTTTTAACCATATAGCAGCTTTTTGTTTCTTTTGATTTCACATATTTTGGCTTTCAAAATATATTTATAAAACCTTTCAGCGTTTATATTGCATTGTCCTTGTTCTGTAATTATATGTGAAATTATATTTATATTTTACAGAATTCAAAATCAACTTTTAAATGTATAGAATTTCATATAAGTTGCCATTGCAATTCTTGAGTATAAAACCGATTTCCAACTGATCTCATACTTCTCAATCTCTTTTGACATCTTTTTCTCGAATACTGAGATCTTCAGCAAAAATATTAAATACGAGCAGAAATCACGATATGCGAATTTCCTATTTGTAGGTTTCCATTCTCAACATCTTAATAAATTATTTTTTATTTCTGCTCAGATCAAGCACAATTAAAGACTTGTGCCATTTTGTGAAAACTACCTTTTTACAATAATAATAACAATATACATATGTTCTTAGACTTATTTCAAAGTCTACGATATAAGACTTAGTCTACGATATAAGGATCAAAGTCCAAAAGCATTCCTTAATCTTTCTATTGGGTGTTTATAAATGGTAAGACGTGTTGTTTCATATGGAAGTAATATTTTAAAAACATTTTTTTCTCGTAAAGTGGAAAATCACACTTAAGTTTTCAATAGTATTTAATCTATTTTGTTTTCAACAAAACAATAAGTTTCATTGCTTTATAACTATCGGTTTCTACCTCAAAGTGTGAAAATACCCCTACCGTAAATTACAAACAGGCTCTCTTTTCTAGACTTTTCTTCATTATTTACATGTATTTTCAAAGTATATTACCAACATGTCTCCTAAAACGGAGACAAAAGTTTTCCATTGTGGAGTTATTCTAGAACAAAACCTCGGAAGAAGAAACAGCGTACATACACATGCAATTTAGAAGTTGGCTTGTTCTTTCAAGCACATTAAAAATAAAACATGTATTTTTTTTATGTGAGGTATTTGAAAAAAAAAACAACTGTTTTTGGACTTGTAACTTACTAAAAATGTTTACTAACAAATATTCAGGTGCTCAACGTTTTTCCTATGCTTTTATTTGTTCCCAGTGCCGTCATTGTTGATTCTTCTTTATATATATTTATCACATTTTTCAGTACCTTCCGTGTTTCCTCCGTTTTTTGTATATACTTCTTAGTTCCAGTTCACACCTGATTTATGTATTTTAAAACATAAGAGTGTTTAGCATAAAAGAATGACAAAACATGAAAAAACTCCACAAACGAAGTAAAAAATAAACATACAAGGTAACTGAAGGAAAGAATGAAAACTAAGGAGAGACCTGAGATAGAAATCTGTTTTTATACGCTCTGAGAATTTTGAACGAGAAAAGGAAAAAAAAAAGACGCTTCGCTTTGATCTTAGTTACTTCTCATATAGTTTATATCCGCAAACTGTTATTAGGCTTTTCCTCCTTATATCCTGTTTCCTGAAAGATATGCCACTTTCATGTGTGTATAGCAGGTCAGAATGCTTCTTTAAACAAGCACAAGGGAGGAAAAATGCGCTAGTGGGTAGGAAACTGGTGGTACGCGAATATATGAATCTATGCTTAGGGGTGGGTGCGTCTGTAAACAGTCTACTTTTTTGCATAAAGCTGAAAAGTACCAAAAAAAGCTTCGTTGTAGAAGGAAAAAAAAAGAGAATTCCCCAGTCACTACTTATTTCTTCAGTCGTTTACCCAACTTTCTTTTTATTCCAATTTTCCTATCTTTTTTTTTCTCTCTTTTGAACATTTTCTCTTGCTTTTGGTTTTCTTTGCCAGCCCTAAATCTATACAGGGAAAAAAGTGTTTTATCGATTTTATTACAACGATTTTCTTGTCTTCCGAAGAACACGAAAAAGCAATTTCTTGGAAGCGTTTCAAACACATAGCATACGAAAGTGAAGGAAAAGTACCAGTAAGGACGGAATAAAAGTGTGTTTTTAACACTCAAAGTATAAGTTTATATGTCTGTCTATCTATCATCCTACTGTCTACCAATTGATATGTTTGTCTATTTAGTGAACTACGGAAAGCGTACCCTAAATTTCCTCTGGTTCTAGTTAATAGTTATGTGTTGTGGGAATCATATTCACAACACTAAAAATAAATTAAATATCACACCGTTAGAGCATGAATGAGGTTTCCGTTTACCAACCAAATTAAGTTTTAGTTTAACTGCAGTGTGGTCAGTTCAAACACTTCCGTAGCTGCTGCTTCTGAATTTCCGACCGCGATACGATACTTATTATGACTACTCATGAATTTGTTGATCCTTCTTCGAAGTTTCTGGACTTATGATTTGAACAGATTTTGAACATTGATCGTGGTTGTGTTGAAGAACGTTTAAATATTTTGCCATTAGCAATGATTTGCTTACTAATGGTACTCTTACAATTCAGGTATTATATAAGAACGGCTTAACCGATTCCAAAGAAATAGATATGTTGATATAGTGAACAATCGTCCACATTTTAGCTGAACTAGAACTTTCAGCTCACTACTGTTTCCATGGTAATAAGGCTCAATTTAAAATGTTACATTCGCACCTCATTTTTAAATGGTTAAATCAATTTGTTTGAAATTTTGTATGGTTATGCACGGCTCTACACCAACTTTATTACAATGCTAAAATATATGTAATTTCAATGGTAGAGCCATATACGTGGATCACGTGAACGATTGATCTAATTCCAACCAGATCTGTTAACCTAATGGTGAGGATTAAACTATATACTTTATCCACATTGGAATTTTACCTCAGTTAATGTTTCTATTTAATTCTCTCGATTGCTAAAATATTTGATTATGCGTTCATGTTGTGCATTTTGCTGATTTTTTTTAGGTTTCTGGAGCGGTTTTTGAATTTGAATTTATTATAGGTTACTTTTGTCTTAGGCCGTACGGAACATGATGGGATAATAGTTGAATGAAGAAAGTGAGAAGGAACGGGAAACCCCGATTAACCCATGCACAGATTGTTCGTCCTCCCGGCACGGCACGAGTTAGGATCAAACCAAGGACCTCACGCACAAACGGTGATCGGTCAACCACTAGGGCACCACATTCCCTTTTTGAAGCAGTAACAACCAAACGTAGCACAGTGACAATTGTCATGCCGAACGAGGTGCAAAAGTGTCCTTACTAGTGAGCGATCATGTTCTTCGGGTGGGGAGGGGAGTAAACCGGAGGTTGATTTCGGATGCATGGACATGTACTTAACAATGTGTTTATCTAATTTGCTTAGTGTATTGAATGATCTATGTGACGAACGTACTTAAAAGTAAATAAGAGTCATGTGTTTATGTAGCGTGTGATAGTTCAGTGAGAATTTTTGAACTATTTCCATTCCTTCTCCGGTGACAGCTACAGTAACAGTCCCGGCTTCAATGATATAAGGTAACCAAAAAAGTTTAATACGTCCCATTAATCATGCGCTTACAGAGAGGAAACAAAATGACGGACGTGCCTGCCAAGCGATCGGGAGTTGGTCTGACCATCGACTTTCAGTAACACAAGCACGGTGCTCACACACAGCAGTCATAGCTCGTCCAGTGTAAAAGAGAAATGGATGTATCGAAGCAGCTTGTTCGCATGTGCTTGTTGTATGACTTTAAAGTGGGCTTGTCAGCTGCCAGGCATTTCGTGAGAATGCCGTGAACGAACGCACCGCCAGGCACTGGCTAGAGAAATTCCGTTCAGATGTTAGCCTTGCTGATGAACCTCGCAGTGCACGACTCCATGTGTTGGATGACGAGACCCTGAAAGCAATCATCGAGGAGAACAGTGGTCTAACGTGTGGTGAACTTGCAGAAATATTCCATGTTTCCGCTGAAACAGTCAGATTGCACCTGCATGGGCTAAGGGAGTCATTAACGTTAAGCAAATGGGTATCCCATACATTGTCGGCAGCCAACAAGGAACAATGAGTGACAGCCTGTTTGTTCTTGCTCACTCGGCACATGAACACACCCATATTTGATCGCTTGTTCACTAGTTAAAAAAGTGGGCGTACCAGACATTGGTTGTCGCCATGTCAACCTGTTCCTCACACCTCAAGGCCACCTCTGCACCCACGAAAGGTCATGCTTTCTGTATGGTGGACTTGTCGCTAAGTGGTGCATTACGAGCTACTTACACCTGGTCAGACCATCACTGCTGAACTCTACTCACAGGAGCTGAAAAGGGTGCACCGTGAATTGCGGTAGAATTAGCCGGCATTGGTGAATCGCAAGGGTGTGCTAGACCTCAACGACAATGCCAAACTACATGTGACAAAAAGCACTCGGAAGATCCTTCAGCAACTTGGCTGGGAGACACCGTGCCATGCACCATATTCGCCGGACCCTGCGCCAACAGATTATCTGTTTCATTTCCTCTACAACCACCTCCGTGGAAGATCCTTCGTCAATGAGGGAGACCTGCGCAACGCACTCACATACTTCTTTGCCTCGAAGACCGTCGACTTTTATCACCAGGATATTGTGCAGCTGCAGCAACGTTGGCTAAAGGTGTTGGGTGCTGATGGAGCTTACTTCGAAACCTAAAGGTGCGTACCCTCCACTGCATTGCTCTTTGTTTATCACTGCTCTAGAACGGCAAAAAAATATGTTAAATTGTAGTTGCATAAATAGCTACAGTTTTGATTCATATGGTTGATTCAGTTAGCTCAATTCTCACCACAAATTGCGATTATGACTTAGTAAATTTGAATGCAATTGAACTGAATTCCATACTAGTCATGTTAACAACTAATTCTTGTCTATAACTATTTATTTCCATACTAGTCCATACTATTTGTTTCTATACTAGTCAATTGATACGTTTGATCCTTGCTTTCGTTTACGCTTATTTGATAAATATTTTCCATTAGAAGAAACTTCTTCCATTTTAGACAGATTACATCAATTAAATCTCGACCTAATAGCGTGTACTTTAAAGAAACCTCTACTAAATAAAATCAGGTATCAAATACTTTATTTCGTATCTCAATTTCTATATTTACTATTCCATTTGCTTCTAGTTTGTCACCATTTGCAGCTATCAAATTCGTTTGAATTGAATCATTATTTCGTGGTTTTTAACAGATTGGAATGTACTCGAAGTTAAGATACTGGCTGCTGCCCCCTATTCTAATTTTGCTGTAATTGTGTGTGCATTTATCTTTATACTATGTACACAAGGCTCATTATTTCTCATGTCTTGTATGTGCCTTTGTCCCACAAATAGTCTACACACCTAGTTCCTTCAAATTTGAGATGATAATGTATTCGTTACATAAACCATTTTTAATATAAGCTTGTGAGTTCCAAATCCAAATCCAACATCGCAGAATTTGTTGGTATTTATATTATTATAATTTCCAAATGTTCTCTAACTTTCGGAAATAGCCAGCAAAGATGAAAATTTTCTCACCTTGTTACCCGGCCAAATGTGGTAACTTTCTATTCACATTCCTAAAATGTTCAAACAGAAACATGTAAATCAAAATCCAGTTACTAACAACATTCATTATGCATAATCTGGTGTTTATTTTGAATATCCGTGTAGTCGAATATTTTTCATAAGAGAATAGATCACATACTGTACAATATTACCTTTGAATTCATTGCATACGTTTATATATTCAATTATATATGTACACAATTGAAATACTTTTCATCAATATTGTCTATTGAATTATTCATCTGATAATCATATTCTTTGAACTGATGTTTTCTTACATACTATTTGTCCAGAAATCCATTTGAGTTACGAAATATCGACTTCCATTCTTTAGTATAATAGTACATTCAAACAATGTCAACAGTAGTCTGTTAACAAAACTATTTACAATAATAGGGCAGTTTCTGAATTAAATAAACCAAATATATTCATAAAATATCCTATTCGTACATTGTATTAGTGTAGAAAGTCTGAAACGAGAGCACTGAGTACACCACGATTATGTATTGGGTTCTGACGGAAAGATTCTCTGGAGTAAGTTAATTTATCGGCTAAGTAGGCGCGAGTCGTGTGTTTCGATGTTTTGAACACTAGGAAATAGCATCGTAAGTAATATCTCATTAACGTGGTTAGGGTATTGTCATTTCTTGACCTTAATAGGACGTGTTCGGATTTACGGAAGCCAACACAAAATCATATGCAAGAATTTTGTACATTGTGTATGAATATTGCCTTACTCCAAGTTAAGTCCAGTCCGTACACTACAACATTATAATCAAAAAGATAAACGACAAAGTTATGGATGAGGTTAAGTTTGGTCTCTTTTGTAAAGTATTAATATTAGTTATGAAGATATCGTAGTGTTAGTAGGGATTTGTACATTGATAAAGATACATGGATGCCTGACTTCATGTTTACGTCTATGTGGATTCTTAGATTTCTGAAAACTTTAAAACGTCGGAAGCACTCATTCATTACATTTTTTTTATTTTTTTCCAAATTTATGTGTTTCAAATAAATTTAATTGCCGATGATTGTAAATATGTACTTTTTCAGTTAACTAATAACCCGTTACATCTGCACCTGTCACGGACACCATTCATATATTCAATAAGATGTATCCCATTTCTTTTAAGTAGACAGGAAGCAATGAAATAAATAATTGCTTATTCTTGTGTCTACGAAACTCGGATTATGTAATGGTTACGATATGATACTAAATTACAAATTCATGGAGTTGCTGATATACAATCATTGCATATTGTCTAACATCATTGTCTTATTTAAAACATCGCAAACAACTTTGTATTACTCACTTGCTTGTTACTTTCCACAAAAGTTCCGAATTGAGCTCCTTGTTTGTTACTGCTCCAGTTCAAGTGTGTTCCCTCTAATTTCTACCTTCAAATTTTCCACTTTGCTTCCAACGTTGGCAAAATTATTGTAAAACTTATGTACTTTGTCAGGGTTGAAATTAGTGTTTTCTTGTAGCGCGTAGAAAACTATTTTTGTTACAAGGTTTACAATAAGGTCCGAAAAACACTTTTGAATTTTGTCGCTTTTTCAGTTCACAAACTCTAACAAACACTTGCTAACATTCACGTATTATTGCAAGGAAATTTCCTATAATAACATTTCCAATGCCCCTCAGTTGTCCATTGACTTCTGAATCGTCTTTAGGAAGTTTTCTGATTTCTGACTCGGTTTTCTTCTCTTCGGAAGATATGCACGGTATCACTCTTGCACTTTGTTGCGTCTTTGTAGGCAAATTGCACCATTTTTTTTTAAACTTCAATTGTGTACTGAACAACCATTTTACAATAAATGCTTCAGTCTTTACTTCACGCGTTAGGTACAACTTACGCAGAGCAAGAACTTCACGAAACAACGTTAAAACAACCTCGGCGTAGAAGCCATGACATTTATTTAGATAGTTTGCTCTCAACGTAGGGTCATCGCTGAAAATTCTTGAGTTATGGAACCGCTTATGGAACATGGATTTGTCCAAATAAAAGGAACACATTAGCTATTGGATGAGAAGAGGTTTTTAATACTGATTGTAATACTCTATTAATGAGTTCTTCAACTCAAATCAGAGTTCTGTTTCAGACAGTGTTTTCTGACATTCGACGTTGAATCTCACAGTAAATTGCATTTTAATGAGAACTTGAATTTAGAGAAGTAAACCTGAGTAAGAGCTTGGAGAACTGCCACATGCATACTAAAATTAATCGAAAATTAATTTATCCGTGAACTTGTTCAGTTCAGTTCTTTGCACAATGTAAAATGTGGAACCCAATTCAATGCACAAGGACTTAAAATATGTCCAAGATATTGCACACATTAAACATTGACCATTTTGAGTAAATTTGATTTTATATCATATACTTTCATCTCGAACACAGGATAGAGGAAGACTCAACGAAAGGATTTGAAAATTGATGAAAAGATGAGCAGAACCTTGCATAATCAGAAGCGATTAGTGTCACTGCTAGAGTTCTTTTGATAGATGATTCGACACTGTTCAATAAATTTTTTAACCGGCAAAATGTCACAGCCGTTGTTTATCGCAAAAATATTACAATTATGTTTTATATAACAAGTAGCAACTGTGGGCACTAACTGCATTTGAGAAAAGTGATGCATTATTTCAGAAGACAACATTAAAAGAGACAGAAACACATTCATAAGAAATATACGAGGTGTGATAAAGAATACGGTGAATGACTTTTTATAGCAGCAACTGCTGACGCTACATCAATTTGAAGTAATAAGTCCAATAGCATAATCCATTGAGATAGTCAGTGTCAAGTTTGAACAAGTTGTGACTTTTCAGTTAGCGTCCAGAGCCGAAAGAGTGAGGTCGTGTTTACTGTGTTTGTCGCGCATCATGGATTTCGAATAACACGTTAACATTAAGTGTTAATTTAAGTTGCAAACAAATGCCAAAAAAGCTCAGGAAATGTTAAAATCAGTGCATGATGATAATGTGAAGACTCTGAAGACTGTTTGCAAGTGATATGAGCGATTTGAAAGCGGAAATGAGTCGGTTGAAGACGAGCAACGGTCGGGAGGCCCTTCGACCTCAATAACAGACGAAAACGTGTAAAAGTGGTAAAAATGGTTCGTTCAAATAGGAGATTTATTATTCGAGAGCTTACCGAAGAACTGAACATCTTGTACCGGTCCCTGGAAAGCATTCTAACCGATAATTTGCAAATGAGACGAGTGAGTGCGGAATTTATTCCAAGAATTTTGACTAGCGAACATAAGGAAAATCGTGTGTCAATTTGCACGGAATTGAAGGATGATCATCTCTTCCACGCGTTTTTGGCCAAACAAAGGTTCCTGTCTATCCATATCCGCCTTACTCTCCTTTGTACCATGCAACTTCTGGCTTTTCCCAAAAATTAAAACCGCGCTGAAAGCAAAACGTTTTGACACCATTCCTGACATTGAGTGGGCCAAGACGAAGCAGCTGAAGGCCCTTCCGTAAGATACCTTCCAGAAATTTTTCCAGTCATTGAATCAACGTTGGGATATGTGCATCGCTAGCCAAAGAGTACTTTGAAGGAGACTAATTCTTTGAGGTAAGCTTATTACTTTGTTCGTAACAAAATTATTCACCATATTTTTATCACACCTGGTATTCATATACACAACATCTTTAACAATTGAGAGATCTTTATGTTGGTCGTGCTAAGCTTCCTATGGACACTTAAACAGTACTCTATGTGTCAAAAGCATATATTTACTTAAATTTGGGTAACTTAGTGTTCGAAACGGAATAGAAGCAATGTTAGATAGAAATAATATCTAGTACGTGAGTTAGAAACTCTCAACTGTCTGCCAGTGTAAAAAGGAATTGTTCAATGGTTTTTATTTATTTTCCTTTGTTTTTACTGAACGTGATTTTATTTTTCTGTTGCGATTTAAAGAAAAAGTTGAATTTTCTCTCTTGTTAATTCAAACCGACTGGCAGGGAGAGAAAGAAAAGCATTAAGTTAAAAAAAATGTTTTTTTTTTAAAAATATGAAGGAAAACGGCGGTAAAAACAGTCGTCATGCTACCATCAAGCGTAACTTACAAAGTAATTAAAATTTCCTCTGTTTCATTTTCTCTGTTATCTTTGTCTCCTACCACTTCTCTGTGAATGAAAGCTTCTTTCTATCTTTACCTCTTAGCTGTTGTTTCAATACACATTTTAATTTCTGGATTTTGAATGTGCGCTGAACCAGAACGAAATATTGATTCATTTGTAATTATAACAATTTGTTCTCGTTTTAAATATCTTTGTTTTTTTTTTCATATTTTTTTCAGCCTTTCAAATTTTCTCTTGACTGTTTCACACCATACCTTTTCTTGAAATTCTGTTTGTTGCGGGTTTGCTTTCTCCAGTCTTTCTAAAGATATTAAATTTGTCTTATTTTTATCATAAGTTCCCTTTTTCGATTGTTTTGTGTGTCTTTTCTCTGTATTTTCTTTCATATTAAGAAAACTTGTTGCTCAAACTATTTTCAAATATTTACCAAAAGAGAATTAAGAATGTAAGTGGAATAATACAAATCGAGCAAACTTTGTCAGTGAAAAGCAGCAGCTTCACTATATTAATTTTTGTGTGGTTTTGTTCCATGTTCGTTTTTGTGATGATAATGCTTGAATTTAATGACTTTCTCAGAATGTCAAAACTGACCTACGGAATCTGCGAAAATTATCCTTTATTACAAACAAAAGTATTTGAAATTTTCGCCAAAGATACTTGAAATGCTAGATTTTTCTCCTTTGTACTTTTTCTCTACTTGATTCCGGATGATCTCATAAAATGGCTTTCATTGTTTTATTTTTTAACCATAATTTTTAATAGGGTTGAATTTATTTATTGTCTAAGAATTTTCGGACCAGGCCGCGTGATTCTTAACTTCCAAGTCTGTGCTAAATGTTCGGACCAAATTTTAAAATGTGTTCTTGAATAAATTAAGAATGGATTGATCGAATTTGAGTGCAGTTGCTCATAACGTGAAGATAACACGATTTTCTGAAAGTTACTTATATCTATAGAACTCAAATAGATCTATCAATTTCAAAGTTATTTAGAAATGAAATATTACGACTTGATACAACATTTTTGTGTACTGACTGTACACGTTTGTGTATTTCTTATGTGTTGTCAGTAAATTCTCAATTTATAAAATACTGTATCTACCAGTAGTGTCACTGAATTTGCAACTGCTTGAAGAGTTGAATCTGCTTCCGAAGAGATTTTCTATGTACTTTTTATTTTAAGCTGGAAAATGGATTATCCCACGTATATCCAACGAAACACTCAACATCACCTTACAGGGACTGAGATCCTGTTTAGTACAGTTTTTGCGCCCCCTTTTGGTACCTACTGCCGTTTGCCTGTAATGTCATGGTATAGGATCCACTTTTCATTCCCTGTCATTATGTTATCTAGAAATGACTCACGTCTGCAGATGTCAACTCGCTGCTGCTTCTATTGAGGTATTAACGCATGTTCCGAGTTTCGATTCGTACCCAAGATCCTGCAGATGACGATGAACGGTGGAATGGGTGACATGGAGTTCACTGGCCAATTCGTCAACAGTTTTCGTAGGATTTGCTTCCACCGCTGATCGCAGGGTATCATTGTCTAGCTGCACAGGTCTTCTTTCTTGTGGCTTAGCAGTGAGGCTGGTGTCCCCAGACCGAAACCTCCAGAACCACCTCTAGCGCCCTGCCCACATACGGCATTGACGTTTCATGCCGCTGCCTAAATGATGTAGGCCCTTATTAGTCCTACTCGAGTGAAATCAGTGAACTTGTCTCTGATATTTCTAGTTTTGTATTTATAAAGAAATGTCGAAACTTGCATTTCTGTTTCCTAGTAATCGTTCCATATCAAAAACCTTAGCATAGTTATATTTGCATATTTTTTTCTGCAATGTAATATCATTAAATAGTATTGGTTACATTCTTTGATTAAGGGAATTTCAGAAAGAGGGACACAAAGTTTTGGAAAAATCACGTTTGAAAATGTTCATGATTTTGTAAAGTTTCATGCGTTGCTGGGTGATAAAAGTTTTAAACTTATTTTATTCTGGTTGGTATATTCATATTTTTCTTTTCTTCTATACAAACTTTTTGCAAAGCTATTTAGTCCTCGCCAATCGTATCTTTTTAGGAAGGTTTTTCGCACCTTCTTAGGATAAACAATACATATATCAAATCAAAAAGTTTTCCCGTTCTGTACACTGATTACAACAATTCTTGTTTTATTGCTTCTGGAATATTGAATTATTTTTTGTGGTAGTGTTTTTTCTTTGAATACAGCGGATAATGTAAAATCATTTCGTATAGAAAAGTATATAAACCTACTAGTTTTCTTTTAGTAAACACTACAACTGAAAGCCATATCTTTTTTTTATTGCTTACTATGGTATCAATATTTTAAAAGCAGCCATTTTTAATTAAAATGTACAAAACTATTCAATCACACGATATGTTGATAGATTGTTTTATAATAACTAATGAATCTATGATCTCAGAGAAGGTGGGAGCCTGAATATATTAGTGTGTCTGTGTCGCAAAAAGTAAATCGCCTGGTAAAGCACTAAAATTCTAGAATTCTATTTCATCTTCCGAACACAAAATTGTCAATGTTTTGTCACTTCTTGTCTTGAAACTAATCTAGTAAGTTACGAGAAAACAAAACTATTTTGTAATAACTGCAAGAGAACAATTCAAATTCCTTTCAGTACGTATAGTTTGATTAATTAAATATAATTATTATTCACCCCAAAAAGGGTGTTTTTTGTTTCGCTTTTATGTTTAACAAATTTTCCAACTACATCTTAAATGGCATTGAAGGATTTTAAAGCTTCAGCCTCCTACATGTTCTGCAGTAAGAACTGTATTTTTTGTTAATAAAAAAATATAATGAGAGTCGTGCTACAGTGTGATCTTTAGTATGAAGTATTAAAACTTTCATATATTAGCTTCCAAATTGAAGAATAACGTGTTTATATTTGCAAGAAGAAACAGTTACTCTCAGTGTTTCTTTCAGGAAAAGTGTTCTGGGAGTATTTTGGACTCCTAGAGGAGGTAAAAGAGGAGAGATGACACAATTCTAGTAGAGCAATGAATGAACCCTTATTTTTACAAAATGTGTTATTTCTAATTGGGTTGGTTGACTCAGTCTGGGGGTTAATATCCCCTTTCAACATCCCCCATCTTAAAGAAACGCTGGTTACTCCAATTATAAAATTCTATCTAAAGTCATTGTTTTATTTATTTATTTGTTTAGCTGACTTTTGTTCTCTTACGTTAGTTTACATTGAAGAGTTACGAAAACTTTTCCGCTTCACCTTCTTCTTCATCGTTAACATTGGTAATCCCCTTTCTGAGATAAAAATATAAAAACATACATGATATCAGGAATATACAAAAAACAAATATGAATGTGTAAACGAAAATAACAGAGATAGATTTACAATTCTACGATAAACAAAAATGAAATCTCAGTGTATCAAAGTATGTTGAAAGAAAATAAGTAGACCTATACATTCACAATTCTAAGATAGTCGTAAATAAAATTTACACTTGAAGCATATATTGCATACCGGTAAAACGCTAATGTTAAATTGTAAAAAAATACTAGAAGAACAGATAGAATGATACATATATGATGTAGATGATAATGACGAAATTTTCTGTGTTGAAGTTGTTCTAAAAGGAACAGAATAACGCACATTATAAAACGCTTTAAGACGTTTTACAAATTAAAAAACGTAGTGGGGTCAATCTACGTCCTATTTTGGACTTGAACATAGACTTCAGTTGAAAACGAGAGTAGTATAAGTAATGTATTCCTTTATAACACGTTTAAATACAACTCGAGATGCAGTATCCACTATTCAGAAATTTCGTTTTATGTCTTCATTGTATTTAGAGCGTACGATTTACATAAGAAATTGAACTTAAGTGCTTGTTTGTTAGTGTTATGTTTACCTTGAAGCGAGTGTTTAAAGACAGAAAGTTAAACCTTCAGCATAAGCAGTACTATTTGTATTGTGTTCAATAACATGAAGGCACGAATGCGACGGTAGGTAATTAGATAAAACCTTTTCAGATAGTATTGGGTTGCTGCGAATGAAATGACTGTTTTTCGCGTTGAGAAAAACTCACCGCAGCAACACAACAGAGGGATCGACTGAGGCCACGTGTCTAATGTCACAAACTCTATATACGTCCAGCAAAAATCCTGAGGTACCCAGACAGACAGTAGGCAAGTGTTGTTGAACAGAGTTGTATGAAAGTGCACCATGGAGTATATACATGGCCAGTGATTTTAATTCATCAGTTCAAAGTGGGCACTTTTGCACAGGCAACCGCAAGAAACATTAGGGTGCTGGGCTTCCTCCATTTTTTGGATTAACTTACATTAAGCCAGTTTTCGGTTGAACGTTTTACTTTCTGTAAAATTACAAAATCTGTATATATGTATATGACTTTTCCAATGTATTTCACTGAAGAAGAGTATTGTTTGAAAGCAGAAAAGAAGAAAAGAAGAAAAGGTAATGTTCCTTTAAAATTAATTTAAAAAAAAACTTAATGTGGTCGGGTTTCGATCCAGGATCCGCTAATACACTAGTCAGCAGTTCTCGCCACTTACTTACGAAGGCAGTTGGTGCTCATGGCTTTCCGAGTGATATTTATAACTAGGATTTTACTGCGAAGGAGGTTAATAATTGTCATGTTTTTGTTTTCACTACAAGCAACGTCTCGTGAAAAAAGGAGAGATACGTTTACTATAGTGTAAAAGATTTATGCCCAACTTAATTGCTCTTTCCGTCAATGCAATCCTTGCCGTCCTCGCTCTACCAGTGAACTGTTTACAGTGTGAAAGCAATATAGACACTCAAAATGGCGGGGAGTTCAGTGACAAGCAAGAGACAGAGGCAACGTTACTCCTGTTATTGGATTATATAATATCCAACCAAGTCTTCAACTTCATCCACAAAACTACGTAACCTCAAAATTGCAAGTTTAGCTTACACTTCGATCAGAAAATGACCGAATTTTAAGCATAAAATAAGTTGAACGTTCACCGACAAATCACTTTGGCCAATTTGAACCCATTTTCAGTTAGCGTTAAGTAATTACAAAGAAAATGTTAAACTTTAAAATGGAGTTAATGTTATCAATATTTCCACTAAAGGGCTTACACTATATCCACATTTAAGAGTAAATACAACAAAACGCTAATTATCGACTTTTGTTTCTCCATAAAGCGGAGTAACTTTCATCCATTTCGTGTTTCCACTTTTTACAGTGCATGAATTTGGCAATGACCCTTATACACCAATGTCTACTTGCGAAAGAAATGTATCACCAACCTTAAAATACTATCTGAAGGACAAATAGAAATATAACGAAAGGCATTGAATCATTTCACACGGCAAGTTACATTGTTACTATTCACACACATAAATGAAACTGCATTTTCTTTAAGTCTACGAAACATATTTGATTTTTACTAACAACAAATGTAAACAGATAACATTAAATCTGTGAAGCTGCGAATATACCGAAAACTTGCCCCTGCGTTTATCCTTAAATTCAGGCATCAAAAAGTGACAAATGAAGAGTATAAGGGCAGCTGCCTAAGGAATATGACTTCTAGTAATATGCATTAAAAAATCTAACGCTCGCATTTACTCCCTTTTATTTATTTTTCAAGAAACGCTATAAGGTGTGGATTATGTATGTTTCTGGATTAGAACTTTCCTGTTGGTTAGCTGTCATTGTATAATATTTTTGAGAAGTACAAATTCAAATTTTAAATGGGCATCCCTCCTTCTTTTACTGTACTACTCAAATATGATACTATACATATTCCAAGAGAGCAATCATGCAAGTATGTGTATCATGCAACACTAGAATAGTACAGAAGTACTACGAATATCTAGAGGAAGTAATTAAGAGAAAACATAAGGGTGCAAGCATCGTACCGATAGACAATTTTAAAGCAACAGTAGGTGAAGGACAAAATGGAGAAACAAAAGGGAAATAAGAGCTTAAAATGAGAAACTGAAGAGGCCAAAGACTAGTTGGCTTATGTAACCAATACTGAATAGTGGTGGGAAAGACTTGTCCAAAAACATAAAAGAAGATGCACCTGGACACTCCCAGATAACGAAAAGTTTCAGATTATATATGTGCTAATTCAAGACAGATTTTGAAACTGAAGAATGGAAACTCTTCCTGGAGCCGACATTAACTGTAAATAGTTGTTGGGAAGGTAAATATAAAATTAAGAAACGTAGGTAGAAGAAATAGAGGAATGAGAAAGGTAGAACTGGAGAAAATTAAAAACGAAGATATGAAAGATAGCTTTGTGCGTAAGTTCGAGAAAAATCACTCAAATTCGGTAGGAACAGATAGAAGTACGAAAGAACAATGGGTTTCATAAATCATTCTTTGCTCTATGGTGCAGAGGAAAAATTGGATATAATGTAGATAAACGAAACGAGAACGAGTGGGTTACAGAAGAAATGTCGAAGGAAATGGAAGTGTGTAAATACAGAAGACTGTAAAAAGATGTACAGGAAGCTAACTAATGA
>JAGDQP010036319.1:0-19125 GCA_022664845.1 Lepisma saccharinum | reverse complement strand
GCCTTGTCCCCACTACTGTTTAACTTTGCGTTAGAATATGCTATTTTAAAAATTAAAGGGGATAAGAAGGGACTATTGTTGAATGGTTTGAATCAACTGTTCGTATACGCGGATGATGTAGA
Source organism: Lepisma saccharinum (assembly GCA_022664845.1). Lineage (NCBI taxonomy): Eukaryota > Metazoa > Arthropoda > Insecta > Zygentoma > Lepismatidae > Lepisma > Lepisma saccharinum. Next base: position 19,003 of record JAGDQP010036319.1, on the reverse strand, counting down.
TTTAGTAGTTGACGATATGGATGCACTACAAAGCAACACCGATGTTTTAGTAGAAGCGTGCGATGAGATAGGTCTACAGGTAAACATAGAGAAAACAAAATACATGATAACAAACCGAAACGCAGGGAATGAAGGAAATAAAAACATAAGAATTAGGGATGAGGTCATAGAGAAAGTAAACAAATTCAAATACTTGGGAGCATACGTAACAAACAAAAATGAGGTCATGGGAGAAATAAAAAGTCGCTTAGTCTCGGGTAACGCATGTTTGTATTCAGTCCAAAAACTTCTAACATCGCGATTAATATCAAGGAAATTGAAATTGAAAATATACAGAACGGTTATTCTGCCGGTAATACTTTACGGTTGCGAAAGTTGGAGTACGACCCTAGCAGGTGAACGTAAATTACGTGTGTTTGAAAATAATGTTTTGAGAAAGATATACGGGCCGAAACGGGACGAGATGACTGGAGAGTGGAGGAGACTGCATAATGAAGAACTCCACGGACTGTACAATTCACCAGATGTAAAAATAATGAAATTGCGACGACTAAGGTGGGCAAGCTATGTAGCTCGGATGGGGAAAAAACGAAGATTAAGGATAGAATCCAATGGCGAACGTTTGTTACTGCGGCGATGAACTTTCGAGTTCCATAAGCCATAGAGTTAGTTAGTTAGTAACATATACAAGAATTAATGGAACGTTTGATACATATTAAGTGTGCAATAGATAATTTTATTATGTGGAAAAAAAAATTACAGTTCAGGAAATTGGTAAATATCATATGTTCGCTTAAATTATATTTTCGACAAGTGTGTGTTTATGTTTGTGTGTTTTCTAAAGAATTTCGTATTAAATATGAGTAGACGTTGCTTCAAGTAGTAATGAATTTTGATCTAGAAAGTTCAAAACGAATCTATTCTGCTTGTGATACAATATTTTACATCGATTTCTTGTTCAACACTTCTATGTACTATTATGATTACGAAAATGGTCACAAGAGGAGCCACCCTTACTGGCAAAGTTCAATCTAAGTAATCTGGCCACATTCAACAATAACCAACTTTACTGGTATAACAGGAAATTTGAAAGTACACACGGTTTTGAAATTAAAATTAAAACTTTTTTATAACGTTTCTGATATGTCCAGCTATTCAGGACTAGTAAAGCTGACGCTGGAGTTTGACGAGAAGTAGCGTAATGTATAAAATAGGTAAGCTCTTTATGCTAATTTATTTTACCTATGGTTGTTTAGGGAGGTTTTTTTTAAAAAAAAATTCGTTTCTAGTTAATATAATATTGATCTATCTTGAAGCATTATTAAAAATATTCATGTAGAAAGCACACAAGACTAACCAAGCTTACGATATTTTAGAATTAAAATTTGAATTTGAATTTATTTAGTGTTTAGGCATCTATGGCTCAGGCCGGGATAGAGTAGAGAAAACGATGCGACAAGGAATCATCCATGACCTAAGTTAAAAGTACTATACGGCATTTGCCTGGTGTGACAGGAAAAAGCCTCAATCAGGATGGTCGACCGCTGGTATCGAACCAACAAGGTCTCGAATGTCAAGTCAACATTTCCGATCAGGTAGCGGTGTAGTCTAAGGCAGCGTTTCTCAACCTTTTTCATTTCGCGAAACCCTTTTACCATGGCCGGCGACCCCTAAAAGTACTTTTCAAATTTATAATAAGTGGTTTCGTTTCACTTTGTGTGTTTTGAAGCCTTCAGGAGTCTATTTAATTAATACACATACACACACACACACACAGCTCGCGACTCCCTTGCACACAACCCGCGACCCACCTGGGGCCGCGACCAACACGTTGAGAAACCCTGGTCTAAGGCGTTAGGTCAGCGTCTCGAAGGTCGGTGGCTCGAATCCCGCCAGGGGCATGTTGGTTACTAGACTGGCCTATACAAAATAAAGTTTACCAAAGTTTGACCCAAGTCAACACCCTACCAATATGTTATACTACTTTACAATTTGAGTTTAGTTGTGGCATTTAAGCATCTTTGGCTCACTCCGAATAGGGTAGGAAATATAGAGGCCAGATCTTTACTTGTACTATCCTGGCATTCCCTTGGTTGTTGACCGCGGGATTCATTGCCGGTTCGTAGTTCGCGGCGTTACCGCATGGACTACAGTCTCTGGGACTGCATAGTAAGTAATGTTTGCTTAGTAATTGGAAGGTTAGCAGCGGCCGCGCATTCTGACTTTCCTCAGTCATATCACGCAAATGCCGGGATGGTACCTACTACGTAGGCGCTGGCCAACTCCTTTTCAGCATCCTCTCCCTTACTTTATCCCAGTCATAGCCTTAGATGACTAAAAGCAATAAATAAAGTCATAGTCATTACGAAGCCTGGGTCGTACTACTTTTAGAGTTTTAAATGGGACAAAGCATAATATTTTAGGGTCCCAATTTCGGACACTCAGATCATTTAAGAGTTTCAAGCCAGGATATAAAAAGAGACACTTTGAATTGAAGAAAAGTTACATAACGAACTGGTGGTGTCTCAAAAAGACAACTAACGAATTAATGTTGGACATTCCATGCTATAGGCGAAAATTTTGACTCAATCCTAGGAAAAATTAGTAACTTTGTGAAAATTGGAGGGTAACTTGCTTTCATTCCATAGAATAATATTCTAAAAGTCCCCGCACACATTAGACAATTGCGTTATCCAATATGGCTGACGCTATACACACTGTAAAAAGTGGAAACACGAAATGGATGAAAGTCAGTCCACTTTATGAAGAAATAAAAGTCGAAAATTAGCGTTTGTTGTATTTACTCTTAAACGTGGATATAGTGTAAGCCATTTAGTGGAAAGACTGGTAAAATTAACTCCATTTTGAAGTTAAACACTTTCTTTGTAATAGCTTCACGTTAACTGAAAATGGGTTGAAACTGGCCAAAGTGATTTGTCCGTGAACGTTCAACTTATTTTACGCTTAAAACTCAAACATTTTCTAATCGAAGTGTAACCTAAACAGGCAATTTTTTAGGTTACGTACTTTTGTGGATGAAGTTTAAGCCTTAGTTGGATATTCTATAATCCAGTAACAGGAGTTATTTTACCTGCTTGTCACTGAACGCCCCGCCATTTTGAGTGTTTATATTGCGTTTACATTGTGAACAGTAAACAGTTCATTGGTGGACCGAGAACGGCAAGGATTTCATTGGCGGAAAGAGAAATTAAGTTAGGTATAAATCTTTACACTGTAGCAAACGTATCTCTCCTTTTTTTCACGAGACATTCCTCGTAGTAAAATCAAAAACGTGTTAATGATTAACCTCCTTCGCAGTAAAACCTTAGCCCCCTATTGATATCACTCGGAAAGCCAGAAACGCCAACTGCCTTCATAGCTAAGTGGCCAGAGCGTCCGACCAGTATGCTTGAGGATCCTGGATCGAAACCCGACCACTTCAATTTTTTCTTTTTAATTTTAAAGGAATATTAAATTTTATAATTTTCTACTTTAAAAAATGCTCTGCTTGAATGAAATACATGAGAACAGTCATATACACGCATTTTGAAATTTTACAGAAAGTAAAACGTTCAACCGAAAACCGGCTGAATGTAGGTTAATCCAAAAAATTTTTGGATGAACGTTGTGTCTCCTATTTTTACAGTGCATGGAAAAGGAGAGAAAGGTGGCACTTGCGTTGTGATAAAGTACAGGGAAAAGAGGTGAAATCGATCATAACTAAATGCGTGTTGTTTTGAGTTCCTATCACCTGGAGGTTACCAAAAGCACTAAGGTTTTAGCATTTTTTTTTAATAAAGCTTATTTTACTTCACTTGTTCGTAAGGATGAAATCTTGTAAGCTAATTTTGTTCCACTTCCATACAGTCGATAGACTTGATTGAAACTTTACACATGTACGCATAGTTTCGATGACTATAAAATACTTTCATATTCCGGATCGGGTATTGTGTACATCAGTTATCAGTGTTGTCAACTTATAAACAAATATATTTGTCAAATTTATGCCATACGATTGGACGAATCCGTACCAATCTTTGTATACATATTAGTTGATGCAATACGGAAATAATGTGGTCGTTACAGTCCCCCAATCACCTGAGCCGTCAGTGTTGGTAACCTATTTTTAAATTCAACTTATTCAAATATTATTACTTATACAAATCTACATGAGTCCATTGATATATATATATATATATATATATATATACCAAATTTTGTACACACTTGTATTTGACACTGGGAAAGGTAATAAAAGTACTCCACATGACGCAGTTGTCAGTGTGGCCAACCATTGTAAAAAAATGTAATATTTCAAATTACTGCGATGTCCTTTCCTCCCGGGGGGTATTCCGGGAGCCGTAGTTGTCATTGTGATAAAGACAAATACATTCTTTGTAGACTAAAGAGCAAATAAAATAATTTGGAGTAATTATTGACCCAGAGTTAGCTATACTGAAGGTGTCTCAAAAAGACGAGAAATATTGGAACCGAGATATAGACAAGACAATAAGTGATATTTAATCATGATAATGAACGGTACACAGGATGCACTTACATACATACATACCGCTGAAGAGATGGGTAGAAGGGTCGCGGGGGCTCTCTCAGTGGTAGAGCGCTCAGTTCTGGTGCTTGCGGTTCTCGGTTCGAATCCGCCTTTTGCCATGTGGGCTTTCTGGTGCACAAACAACGTGTGAGTGGGTTTTTCTCGCGGTTCTCCCGTTCTCGCTCACTTTCTTCATTCCATCAATGCTGCTATCATCATCCTGTTGGCCTGAGACAAAATTGCTCGAAGGTCTCAAATACAATTTAATTCAATTCATGAGACGGGTTAATTTCTTGAAGATGACATCCAGTAGATAATCACCATCGCTGTGTAAACATTTCTCCAGTCGTCGAGGAAAATGCTGCATAGCTCGATCTAACACGTTCACAGGATGGATCCTTCCTTCTTCATTTATATCCAGTGTTTACATTGGATGAAAATTCCTACCGGAAAGGTATTATTATCGAAAATAAGGTCATTATTTCGTTATTGCAACTTCTTGGTAAGGTTTCTATAAGCCTTTATTCTAACACCTCACTAGTTATTAATGGGCCTCTTATCCCCTCCATCCTCATTTTTAATATTTTTCAAAATCTAATGACAGTATCAAGAGATTATCGAACATAGTTCACAAAGCACTAATTAATAATTATGCTGTTACTGATTTCGAGGTGTTAGGAATTGTTGAGTAATACATCATCGATGATTATGACGTCATAATTTAATTGAAAGCTTGTACCAGTCATCAAAACCAACGGAGGACGATATCCCGAATCGCTACCCATTGTATTTCATAGTTATTTGTAAGTACTAAGGAACCACGTTCTAAAATTTCTGATATTGCTAATACTTTGAGATATTTTAAAAAATATTTAAAAAGTGGGGACAGGTTTAAAGAGACCCATTAAAAGGTATTACCTAACTAACTAACTCTATGACTTACGAAACACGTAAGTACATCGCCACAGAAACGATCGTTTAGTTAGTGGATTCTATCCTGGGTAACCGCAAGCTAATTTTCAGCATGGACATAACAGGTATTACTATTTTTCAAGGGTGTAACTACGTATCTCACGGTGTAATTTAGCAAGAGGTATGATTATAGCAGATGGTGGATATAAGCACAAGGAAACGAATATTATAGCAACATTTAAACCATTGACAGAATTTTTAGAACCAATTGCTTATGAGCCTCAATACCCATTACTCTTTCCTATACAAGAGAGTCATATATGTTCTATTGAAATAAGTGTTAGTAATGAATTGCATGAACCAATTATTTTTGGCGGTGCGATAGAGTGCAATTCTCATGATTAAAAATGATGACTCTTAAAAAATCTAATTACAATATCTTTATAGCAAGAATGACAGCAAAAACAAAAGTAGAATATAATATAGTTTTTTTTAAAAGATGGAATTTGTTGAAAGCTATGAGTATCAATCTTTCCCACTGAATCGTCGTGCATTTAATAACTTGAATGTACCAAATAAAGACATTGAATTTGACATCAGTTCCGGAGATGGATTTGTGCACCCACACTACGGCGATTTATACATCAAATATGAAGTCATTGGAAGAGATGCTTTAGGAACGTTTACTGCAGGGTCAAATATTAAATTAATAGATAATTTTGTTCCATATTTGTTTTCGCAGGTAGAGATACGCAAACATGGTACTGTTATTGATAGAATAGATTATCCAGGAATCACTTCAACTGCTATTGCCACATGCCGATTATCAAAGCCTGAGCTTGAATATAATAACTGATGAGAAACTTCCACGGAAAGAGAATACAGTGTTGTTTCCACTGCAATTGCTGTTTGGTTTTTTTAGTGACTATAAGGAAATTATGTGGAAGAGCGGGCTTCGAATAACATTTAAAAGAAGTGCAAATAATGATGTTTTATTTTATAGCTGAAAAACAAAGAAAGCAGATGGTACTTTAGATGATGCTACGTTACCTCATCCTGCTAAATTAGTGATTACTTCAATGGAGATGAGAATGCCAATTGTCGAATAAGAGAAAAAATATTCAATGAAATTAAAAGCTGATATACTTCAACAACCTCGAATACCAATTGAATTTCTCACGTATCAAAGTGTTCAACGATATGTTTCAGGGTCTTATTTCGAATTTGATGTAACAACACAGTTTAATTCACTGCAGTTCGATATGCCTTATTTTGTAATAGTTCTTTTTCAAACTAATCGTGATGATGATACTCAGTAGAAAGATGCTAGTCAGTTTGATGCATGTAAGATTAAGAATATTTATTTAAAAAATGCTCGTAACAAAATCTTCCCTCGTGAGAACTTAAACCTGGATATTGCAAAAGCAGATTATCTTAAAATGTACGATAGTTGCGCCGCTTTAAACGTGCAACACAGAAAAATACTGATATGTTTTATTCTCCAAAAGAGTTTATAGAAAATCGTCCAATGTATGTTATTAACACGAGTAAAGTAAACGAAAGCAAGTTGTTATTAACGAAAGAACGAATATTAAAATTATAATGGATTTTGAAGAAGCAGTTCCTGAAAATACCTTTTGCACTGTGATACTTATAGCTCAAACCTCATACATTTATGACTTAAAGAATAAAAGAGTAATAGAACAATTTTAGTGAGACTGAGTGTTTTTTCTGCAAGTAAAGAGAATATTACATTATTAAATCCTTCAATTTTACACCTTGCATTATTTTAATTTTTTTTTTGAAGTTCTTAATTTTAGTTCTATCTAAAATTCCAAATGTGTGTACGTCTTCCGAGAAGTTTGTGGTCCAACATAAACACAGAATTTTGAACCATATAATATTAGGGTAACATATAAATGTTGCCTCCCAGCGGCGAGAAATATCTTAGATTGTGTAGCAGCAATGTAGATTGCATACAATATAGCAGCTTCTAAATCCATAATCTACCTAATCATAATCATAATTATCATAATCTACCTAAATCCAAAGTTTGGTGATGATCCGATAACAGTTTGGCAGTTAGGAACCATTAGGCGCCAATATCTCGGAAACGGCTCAAAATATCAAAAAATAAATAAAAAAATCTCCCCTTATAAACTAGGGGGGCCCTTAGGCCTTGTCGTTTCTCGTGATAATCTATCTCTAAGTTTCATACAGATGTGACAAAATTTTGGCAGTTAGGAACCATTAGGTGTCCATATCTCGAAAACGGCTCAACATATCAAAAAATAAATCGAAAAGTCTCCCCTTATAAACCCCTTTTATCATAAAGATTTGACAAAATTTTGACAGTTATTCACGAAGTTAGCAGCAACATTGGTAAATGGCGGCAATAATTACGTAGTTAATACAAATGTCGGTAGATGGCGGTAATAATTAGGTAGTTAATAGCAATGTCGAGTTGATGGCAGTAATAATCAGGTAGTTGATAACAATGTAGGTAGATGGCGGTAATAATTAGGCAATTAAAAGGGCAGCTTCAATAGTTTCACGTAGTTAAAAGGCAGCTTTCAGTAGTCTGAAAAATTGCCGCTAGAGGGGGGTAGTGGCGCTAGTTGCAGCCGTGGTCCAATCTCCTATCTTCCAAATGTTAAAATCTGTGGTGAAACGAAGACTTTCTAATTACTAGTGGTATGGTTCCAAAATTACATAGACGTATCATAGTAAAACTCTTTAGAAACAATATCTTCAATTTCACTATAGGACACTTCAATTAGATATAAGGTAGCAATTTCGTCATGCAAAGCTTTTTTTTTTAAAAGGCGAAACTTGTTTGCACTATGTGATAGGGTGATATTTTATTTATCAGAACTTGAACACAGTTACCAACTGCCGCGAGGAAGAAAAGGAAAGTCTTGCAAAACATGAAATTGCAAACATCATGCACGCAATTTCGCCGGTTTGTTTTCGAAATTGTTTGCAAATGTAAAATAGAATATAATGCGTGTTACCCCCATGTATGTTACTTTAACATTGATTAATGAACTACAAACAACTATTTGAGCAGTTATTATTGAAATATTTCAGTTAAAAATTAATTTTCTTTTATATTAATTGAAATAATATATTAAGATGAACAAAACATTTGGTCATGAAAAATACTGTCGAGAAAATATTGAAAATCGTATTTTCTAGACAGTTTGAAATACTATTTGTTCAAAGAAATATCTAGCACTCCACCTAAAATAATTATAAATTGTCATCAACAATAAAAAGGTCCTTCTTTGCTCATGACAAAATTGTACGCAGTAACACATTTCCTAAACGCGTGGTGAAACACCGCTAACACAGAGAATGCACACAGGAACTACCTGCTGTGTATGATGATACCTTCAATACAATACAATACCTTCAACACACAATACCTTCGATACAATACCTTCAACATTTGTGTGAACTACATGAGATAAGAATCAAATTTAATAATTAAGAAATTCACTTCTATTTACAGCAGCAAAAGTTAGTTAAACACTGTATTTTTCTTCATCACTGCTGACTACACCACGCATGCGAATTACTGAGAATTTTGGGAATATAAGAAAAGAAAGTTCTCGTGTGATGCTTGTCCTAACAAAATTACCATCTTTCGACTCTACTTTAAAACAAAGAGAATAGGGGTGAGTGCTAGATTTGGAAACATGGCGAAATTGCCGCCACCTACCTTAGTTCTTGGTTCTTATTCAGTAGATCTATTTACAAACGACACTGTAACAAAAGGCACTTTGTCCTGGAGTAGTTTCCACATTGAATCATACGCACAATTTTTAACCTTATATTGCTTGCTCATACCTCTATTGCTTGTAGCCGCTATTCTTTTCTTCGATAACCAGGTTTTAACATACGGCACAGGTCAATAAAATATCATGATCACTCCCTTGAGTTTTGTTATTTAGTAGTTGACAGCGATTACCGTTTAAAGCCTCATTATTTCTTTCTGATATAACACTTAAGTTCACTGCAAAACAGTAGTTGTCCTACTAGACAACTACATAAAATAAACACATCTCATTTATGGCTGATAACAACGTTCGTTCACCCGTTTTATTCCCTATCCTGACCCACGTCAGCCTATATCATGTCGAGAAAAAATATATCGTAAACTTTCACAGTTGATTTCGGAAGTGAGTGGCAAAGAGGGTTTATGTCCTTGTATTCGGCGACAGAGACAAGAGGAAGATGTAAGTGAAAACGTGTGCTCACGTTACTCTCGCGAAAAGTTTTTTTAAGGTTTACTTAGGTAATTTCCTCCTTTTCCATTCAGTATTTTCAATCTGGGGAAAAAGTCGCGTCCTTTAATCCCACCACCTCCAACAGTACCCATGTGAATCTTGCTTTACCTAAAAAAAAAAAGTTATTTCAAATTAGCCGTCGAGCCCTTTATCCAATCACGTAGCTCCTGCAATGTTGTAGATTAATGTTCCCTTGGTAAATGGTACTTTTCAGAGATGGTACTTTTCAGAGATGGTACTTTTCAGAGAGGAAGGGTAGCCCAAAACTGGCTACTCTGCGCGAAAGTGAGTCGCTCGGATGAAACGTCTATTAATTTGAAAACAACTGCAGTTTTCGTCAATATAGTATAGTTTCGTCGCAGATATAGTTTCAAAGGAATTGGTTGGGTCCCATGGAGATGTAATTTTATTACTCTGGAAAGAGAGAGAAAGATAATGAAATAAGAGATGAACAAGGGTTACTGTGCAGTCAGTCCGTCTAGCTGGGTGGGTTTATCTGATTTCTAGTATTTATTGCCAGCGAAAGACGAGGACACACGAACAAAACATTCCCCCTCAAATATTAACAACGCTGAATTTAGGGTAATGGTCGCTGACCAGTGGTTCCAAGAGTGGCAAAACCTGCGAAGAAGCAAAAATGTTCAGACGTTTTAAAATAGATTCTGCGTTCTTCCTTCTTTAGTTTTGAAAGCTTTGAGACAGTACAGGACCTACATTTCAACACTTCTGGCATTTCTTATTTATAAATCAACGTATACATGAGTATACAATTTTTAATGGAAGGGGAAATACAGTTAAATTGTTTAGTTCTTAATGTTCTTTACGAGGCTTAGTTACGCGATATTTGGTTTAAGCCCCCTACCCAAAAAACAAGACTCTTACAGGAACACCTTTCCGGTTCTTTATTTCTTACCACAACGCCGTTCCGGCTCACTTTAAACACCTTTTATATCAGGTCGACTATGGTACATCTTGTTTCTTAGGTGATCTTACCACACAGCCAGGTCCAGGGATCATGGGGCCATGGCATGTTTTCGTATTCGGAAATTTCTCGGTGGCCAAGTAACTGATGTAAAGCTTGATATGGGTTGTAGGTTGTGAGATGAGAAAGATTTGTATTTTGTTATTTCATAAATTTGAATAAGTTGAATTTTACTTTATTGATGAAATTAATTTGGAAAATTTAATTTATTCAGCGTCTACTATTACAAGCTTTTGCCATTGTTGTGAAGCAAGTTTAAAATAGCCTAAAAACGTCAGAAATGTGTTAAGAATGTGTTTATAACCAATCTAATTGTTATTCGTATTGATATAAATTAGCTTCACAGGCTGAACTAGAGGACCGTGAGGCTTGTATGGATTATTTAAGGTAAGAGAAGAATTTAATTTTTGAAAGAATTAGGTTTGTGATGATATGAAGTAAATGCATTAAATGATATATTGGGTTGGTTAAAATTTAAATAAAAGTTTATGTCAGAAATTGAAAGAGCACAGGAATTGCAGTTGCGAAATTGCAGTTGCGAAATTGCAGAAAAGCAATGTTTCTAGTATATGTAAATAATGATGTTTGGTTATCGTAGAGAGCTTTTGGTACATATTTTAATCAAATGTTCTAAGACCATATTACCTGTTTTTTTTTTAAATCTCATCGTATCGAGCTGGGATGTGAGCTTGACTGCAGTGCTTAACGACCCTTTTAGGTCTTGTTTATGTCTTAGTTCAACTATCTCTCGTGAGGAGATTTTACGTAAGGGATTTACTGTAGCCTCCACTGCACAAGGAAGTAGGTTTGAGCAGACTTTGAGCAGGGCAGTCCGTCACATTCTACAGAATAAAAACCTGCTTAATTTAATGTCAGAACCCGTTCGAAAGATAACCCTGAGATGAAATTATACGCAGATACCCTTTTTATATTATTTCAAGCTGCATGAAGCTGCGTGGACACTGAAAATCTCCTCGCACAATTCATCAAAAATGAACTTTATATGATATCAACACATGTGAACTTTATGTGAGCCTACTGAAAAATTGTCAATTTTTTTTTTGTGTACTCAATGTGTCTTATTATTGGCTTTTTACCCTTAGTGCATACTTTTTACCCATTAAGTTCATATTTACCGAAGTTCACGTTATCTAGAGTTCAATTTCAGAACACTTTTAGTACATTTGCCACCATTAAGTGAACTTTTTGTGCATGAATTGGTTATCAGCACACCAAAAGTTCATATGTTATACATTAAGAATATGGTGTAGTTCATATTACTTTCACGAAAAGTTCATATATTATGCACTAAAAACGTTGTAAAACTGCAACATATTGTGAACTCTTTCTGGACATATTGTGAACTTTAAGTGTACTTTGATTTTCAGTGTGCAATAGATGTCCCGACTTGTTGAAACCAGAACTTGTCATGGACGTGAGGAAAGGGATTAAGTCCCTGCACAACAAATGTGTTCAACCGTACAACATTGCAATCAGGCATTACGGTCAGCGAGAGCCCATCGCCATGTTCAAAAATATAACGTCCTAATTTATCCTACGATGGCACAGCGATCAACACGGTTACTTTGTTGCTGTGTAAAGGAACGTTTTGTGTAACTGACGCGGTTTTTGCTCGGCTCAATAACGGAAATTGTGCTTACAGACGAAGGAAGCCATTGAGGTGGAAGTGGGCTAGGTCCGACATCCACAGCTTCCTCATGAAATTGTCGTCCTCGTTCACTTGACCACCAGTTGGTCACAAAAGTGTCTACGTTGTACGTAATCATTAGATTTCAGGTGCTGGACTTTGCAATTTGTAAGGATTTTAAATATTGCGTCGGTATTCGGTTAGGGTTCCCAACTATGGGTTGACCCATTCCGGAACAAATATTTGCCGATAGTCCCGATGAAGGCCGAATCACAGTTTTCTCACAAATTATAGAATTTTTTTTTTTTTTTTTTTTTAACCCGAAATGGGTCGTACCGTGAGGGTTTGGTGGTCAATTGCAGGCCCGAACTGTTGGAGTAAATCGAAACTTATTTCTTGATAGGAGTTACCGTTTTCGAGATACCGAGCCTATCACGGTCCAAAATCGTCCTTTTGTATGAAGACTATGCACTTTTTTAATAGGCAGCCTTACAAAATAAGTGATATCTGTATGTAAACGCCTTCGGGGTAAAGAGAAGAGTGACGCAAGAATTCTACTCACAAAAGAAGTGATATCCATTTTGCAAGTGATTTTCTTTCTGTCTCTATGGCGGAAGGAAGGATACTAAATCTCTTAATTTTATTACAAAGGAAACACTTCCGCCATAGTGACAGGAAGAAAGTCACTCGCAAAATGGATATCTCTTCTTTTGTGAGTAGAATTCTTGCGTCACTCTTCTCTTTGTCCCGAAGGGTTTTTTATACTGATTAGTTTTACACCACAAAAGGGCGATGCGTCCACTCGCCGTCTCATAACTAAAATAACAAAACGTTTTTCGCACAGTTTTGTAACGAGCATCTCGAGCCTGAAATATGTGTGCTGTCAATCGATGAAAACTAAAAGAAAAACGTGTAACAGTTTCACCAACTAACTAACTACTTAGCTTCATCAGAGTGTCATCATAGAACCTTCCCAAATCCTTTCCCCCTTCTCCATTCCGGCTTGAGCCTTAGATGGCTAAAGGCAATAAATAAAATTCAAATTAAGATTTAAGACTTTCTTTTAAAACAAACAGGCCGCACAGCGATAAAAAGCGTATAAAACTGAACTGAACTGAAAATTTTGTTCACACTGGAATAGACAGGAAGTGGACAAACGGATTTAAATATTTGCTCTGGCGTCTATCTTTCGACATTAAATAGTCACTTCAGTACAGTTACGTAGAAACTCGATGGTCCATTCCGTGTCTTGGCGTCACTCCCCTCGCCCATAAAGCAGTCTGAAACTCCCTTTATTCTTCTATCTCTGTGGTTTTTGCAATTAATGATAAACAAGACAATCTATTTGAAATGTAGCCAGATCTAGATGCAGATAAGTGGCAAAAATATAATTAAAAAAAAAGAAAGGTTCTCTCAATGCATTTCATCCTTGTTTAGTGCACATGTAGTGGCCGTGTTATAGTTTCTTCCATGCTTGTTCGGCAAAGAACGAGAAAGAGATTGAGTGAAAGGAAAGGTTTTTAACACTCTCCTTTGTTACCTTCGCGTGCTTACTGAAAAGCAAACTAAGCTTTATGTAAACAATCTGTTTAAGATTGCTGGTAGTCAAGAAAATAGCATTTTGCATCCGTCAAGAAATAGAAGAAAGAAAAAAAAAAGAACATCGTATTCTTGGTGTTTTATGATTCTGGTTTGATAGTAAAAGACTGCCCAATAGGTCAGATGTGAATTTGTGTTAACAATTGATGTCCTGTATGAGTGCCAACATTTTTCAGTTATGTGCACATGGTTTTGCAATTTATATGAATGCATATACGCGTGAATGTGTTTTTGCTATATATGCGCTCATGTATTTTACACACACACATATACATATATACACATGTAGCTATATAGATGTCTGTGTGTGTGTGTGAAAGTGTACGTGTGTATTGATATGTTTATGTTAAAACCACTCTCAGACAATTCTCTTATGAATATTGGTGAACTAAATGAATAAATTGATAGCCAACAAGATTGAATATCAACTTAAAAAAAATCTAAAAAAAACTTCCTGTCGAACTTGACTAGAATTTTAATTTAATAACAAGCTATTTAAATTTTAAAAGGAAGTATAAGCCAAGATATTTAAATGGTTTTATAGCTTAGAGTCAACATTTCTTCAATTATTTTAAATCTATATTATGCATTCTTTAGTTGCTGACCTCACAATCGTAACAATTCCTTGCTTTCATTAATCTCTAAGCCAAATATAATATTTCTACTTCCTCCTTTCATAAAAGCTAAATCATAGGGCCTTCTCTTTCGTACCTCAGTGTTTTTATCTAACGGTTGAGCGGGAAAATATGTCGTTCCAGCACCCAACGAAACACCCAAAATACTCTCGAAAAGTTTTTAAGGACTAGTGATATGAGTCTTATAGTTACACCCTCTAAGAGGCGCCTTCCACAGAATAGTTCCTCAGAATTTAATTGATTTATAGGCTTTAGGCATCTCAGGCTGCTTTATGATGCAATGATGCAATAATCTAGTTTTGAAATAACAAACGAAATGAAACTCAAATACATATAAATTGTTCCTGGGTACTATATAGTGCCCTATCAATATGGATTTCATTTCTTCCGTTATTTCAAAACGAAATGGTAGTTTCCAGACTATATTGTATCATTACCTGCAAAGAAGCGACATCTACCCTTATCGCTCACAATAATAAAACAGCAAAACTGACTTCAGAAACTTATTTTTCGTAACATTCTAGCCCAGAATGACATATTTCACGACCCTCCCTCCCCTACTTCCCATTTAAGAAAATCAATCGATATTCAATATGGCGAACTTCAAGATGGTGGTCATGAATAAAATACTATCCAACACCTAGCATCTATTTATGTGTATTTGCCTTCCATATCTTTCAGAAATTTAACAACAAAAATATATTTCCACACTTTTTTTTTATCACTTTCCTCCACAGGCAGAATTTAATTTTTATATCATCGACATCTCCCAAAGTAATCGCTCTCGAGTGATGAAAATTTAAGTGCGTACACATTCAACTCATGACAGAAGAAAAAAATATTTTCTTCCCCATCAGTATGTTTGTTAGTCAGGCCGGGATAGGGAGAGGATATTGGTAGCTAGTCAGCCAGGGTATACTTTGTAAATACCATCCCTCCCGGCATTTGGCTGGTATGACTGAAAACCCCTGAGAAAGCCTTCAGTTAGGATGGGCGGCCGCTGGGATCGTTCCCAGGACCTTGTCATTGCTAAGCCAACGCTCTAGCAACTGAGCTATAGCCGTTCTGTAAGTCTCTCTGAAGAAATAACAAGTACTCCCGCCTTCTCGCTTTAAACCTGGCGAACTTCATATTCCTTACTACAATTTATGGACTCAAATTCACCAGAAGAGCAAATTCGAACGGAGCAAACTGGTGTCGTAAAACCTCATCTACTCATCTCGCTTCACTTGGCTTAAGGTTAATGTAAAGCAACGATCTCTAACAAAAGATGGCACCATTATCTCCGTATATGTCTAATGTATTTTTATCGTTGCACGAAAACTCAATGCTGCTCCTACAAATTGAAGCCTAGAGAGTTCTAACTGTCAGGGAGGAAAGTTCATAACCAATTCAAGAGTTCGTTCAATGACGATTTTTAATTTTCTTTCTTGTTTATTGTTGAAAGAGCTTCATTATTATAGCAACAAGAATCAGGCAATTTCAACAATGAAGAAAAACGAAAATAATAAATCTGTATTGATCGAACTCTTGAGTTGGTTATGAACTTTCTTCCCTGAAAGTTAGAACTCTCTAGGACTGAATTTGGAGGAGCGGAATTGAAAATTTCGTTCAACGATAAAAAATACATTAGACATATACGGAGGTAGTGCTGCCTTCTTTTGTTGTAGATCGTTGCTTTAGATTATCCTTAAATCTGTTTAGTCGGGTAAGTGACACTATTTAAATATATAGACTTTGTACGACTATTGTAAAAAGGTCTCTCTAACTCGCCTTGTTTTTGTGTGTGAGTGTGTGTGTCGACCTTAATGGAAATATTTTCTTAGACCAGTATAACATTAAAAAAGAAAGATTTAAAAAAGCAGGATTAAAACAATTATAATGAATTAATTATTTAGTAAGTACTTTCAGACAGTCGCATTATTTTTAACAAATAATTGCTATGAGAAACTCACAGTATATTTTACGCTCTTTCCTGCTCATTACCCAAATACAAATCTATAAAATTTACTTGGAGAGCGTAAATTTTACTTACAATTATACCGTGCATAAATTAATAAATTCAAATAAATGAGATAATTTATCTTCGGTAAATTATACCTTGGCTTCTTTACATAAGCTCTAGCACGGATAAATTTGCTATCCATTTTTTTTTCTTTTATTCTAATTTACATCTTATTAACGCATAAATTATAGCATGTATACATAATTTCTTTTCAGATGTAGATTACAGTCAATATATAACTTCGATTCTTCACAAGTAAAGCTTTGACGGGATATACAGTTGAAGAAAAAATACAACTGGCATACAAAAATAAATAAGATTATTATTATTGAAAAGGGTATTCCAGAGGGCTCTTCTCTAGGTCTTCTCATTTTTGTTATTTTCACCAACAATTCGTTTAAATATTTAAATATTCATACTGATATCATTGTTAGTGTAGAATTTAATGGATGCTGATGACATTAACTAGTGACAGTTTGTAGAAATTTGTAAGCATATACGTTGTTTGCAGTCAGTAGTAAATAAACTCAGCTGCTGAGGTTAACGACAAGAAACTGATAGTAAAGTATTATTTTGAAACAAAAGTTATCAATCATACACAAGGGACAAAAAAGTTATCCCACATCAGGAGTTAGAATCAGTTCGTTAGACCAGCGGTTCTTAACCTGAGTTCCGCGGATCCACGCTGGACCGCGACGTCCTTAATGGGGACCCGCGAAAACTAGAAGGAAAGTTGTCTTATTTTGCACTAAAGAGGAAAGAAAAATAAATGACTGATAAAAACATTACTGTTTCGTTGTGGTTCACCTACGTACTTATACAAGGAAAGAAACCAAGCCGGCGTAGCTCAGTGGTAGAGAGAGCGTTGGCGTAGCATTCGGGAGGTCGTGCACAGGTATTTTTTTTTTGTTAAAAATGATTTATGTTTTTTTTTAATATATCCTTTCCTGTTTGTATATATCCTTTTCTGTTCGTATAGTCCTATACCCTTTCATACGTAAGCTGCTACCATGGATCCCAGAAGAATAGTGTTGCATGGTGTTCTGTGGACCCGCCAATCTTGCCTGGGATTTGAAGCAACGTGTGGTTCGTATATCACGTTAATAGAAGCTCTTAAGTTTACTTGTTATGTGCTTGAGTATCCTAGATTCAGCAGGATTTGATCAGAAAATTTGCAACCGGATTCAATATAGCGACGAATCATTGTTTTACATCTGTCGATTAGGTGCAAAACTTGGGTGTAACTTTTCTTAGAGTGCATGTCAGCCGTGAAGGTTTGGTACAGAAGGAATAGAGATCGTTCTCGTGTTATGCTTCAAAAGTTAACTGGTTTTGAAACTGACACATTTTTCCCTCATGGGTACCGGTCCTATGACATTTTAGACAGTTCTTCTAAAATTACGTTTGAGAACCAGGGATTTCGCCAGGATTTTCAGTTTGGAAGGGTGTAAAGCCAAGGTTCGGAGGGTGTAAGTGAAGTTTTGCACGGTTTTTATCGAATTTTGACATTAAATAGAAATGACGTTCGTGGTGTGCTCGAGAATTTGGGGTGTGACACCACTCACAGGGGGGTAGGGGACTCTATGGTCTCATGACCCTATTCCGATTTAAACAATACATGTTGAATGCAATCCGGAGATTCCAATATGGCGGATGGATGGAGTAATACGTATTTTAGAGGTGCAATTCTTGATCTAAACTATATTGTAAATTACCATACATTTATCTCCTGTAATATGTGTAGAAGATACAGTATTTTATTGCGTGATGACATCCTATAAAAGATTCCAAGATCAATTTTAAGTTGTAGATGTGTTCCTTAGTTTGGTGACAGTGATTGAGACCTGGTCTTATTGCTTAACGTTCCAAATCAGCTTAGCTGAGTAGAAATCAAATTTTAAACTGTTTCAAATTACTTATTAAGATAAACATGTGAATTTGGGCGTAACGCCAAAACATCCCTGAATATTTTCAAAATAAGTTTGTATTCGTTAGTATGCCATGTGGTTAACTAGGTAGAGAGGTACAGTGAACGTCAAAAGTAAATGAATGTTGGAGTTATAAGAGATAATACCTTTTTCCTCCAAAAGAATAGTTTCACTGTACGCCTAATAGTTAGACAAACAACATGACAGTACAAAGATGCGGCTAAACATAACATGCTAGGATATTCCTCCATTTGGAGCAAGAAAGAATGAGAAGTTGAGAACCACTTAAAGAATCACGAGATAGATAGGCAGAAATTCCATTGACGTTAAGTTCTAAGAGATAGGAATTAATGCAAAGAAAAGGAAAATAATAATAATATGGACACCATGCAGAAATCGTCATTATGCAGTGCAACACAACATGTCTTGTTCAATCACACACACACACACACA
>JAGDQP010036318.1:0-19126 GCA_022664845.1 Lepisma saccharinum | reverse complement strand
CACACCACGACACTCACAGGTGAACTGGGTACTGCTGACGGAAGAGGAAGGTCCACATGACACATTGAAAACAAAACACGATCGGCAACCGCAACACGTGGTGTATAGTGGCGGGCCACACTTACGTGTCCTGTATGACGTGTTTTTAGATTTTTTGTCCAACCTCTGTGTATATATATATAGCAGTGATTCTTACATGTAGCATGATAGGCTATTATCGTTACTATCAAAGCACCTGATATAAACTGCGAACCGCGTGGTTCAATGGTTAGAGCGCTCGCCTCTGACGCTTGCGGTTGTCGGTTCAAACCCTGTTCGCGCTATGTGAGCTTTGTGTTCTCCCGTTTTCTCCGACTTTGTTCATTCCACCAATCATCATCCATCCGGCCTGAGCCGAAGTTCCCTAAAGGCCTTAAAAGTTAAATTAAAATTAAAATATTCACTGCTTATTCTGCAGTACTGATTCCATTTTGATCTACATCCCAGAATCAATAAAACAAAACCTAAACGAAAAATAATCTCTAACTTTGCTTAACTTTTTCAACTTTCACACTTTATTCAATATTTATTTTTGACAAAGGTGTATAGATTTGTGCGCGCAATCATATATAAATATTTCTGTGTATAAGAGATCTATCATTATAGGTTTGTGTCAATGTTGTGAATTTACTATTACATCCAGAACTTGGATAATCAATGAAGGTATTTATTTTAATAATTACTAAGCATCAAACTCACATATCGTGTAAAGACCATTTGCTTTCAATGTGTCAAAACCTTTGCATGGCAACCGTTACATACTGAATTCCACAGACCATTCCATCCAACCAATCTTTAAATTAATGATCCAAATACACCCGAGATTCGGCAAGATGGCGGCTTAATAGAAGGAAGTCGCTGAAATTTCTAGTGATTAATTTGCATAATTTCAGTGTTTTCGGACTTCACTCCAAGAAAATTTATCAAGATATGTTATATAGTGATTCAATGTTTCATACAATAGTTCTGCAAGGTGAAATTCAAAATTGACAGTGAGATATACATCTAAAAGTGACTGTGACTAGAGTTTAAGAGTGACCTGACGCCTATGGCGGACTGTAACCATAGGAACTTATAAATAACTGACATCAAAACATCAAATATTAAGACAAATTGACTGTTAAACTGTAATTTATTATAATATTATCCTAAAACAGCAATTTTTAAAACGAATGTGCAATGGATGGGCTTAATTAATGCAATTTCCGTACTAGATAATTAAACAGAACAGAACTTCGTTAGTTCTAAATCTTTTAATTCAACATATTATTCGCATATATAACAAACTTATTATTAAACCATGTACGTAGCCACCCATATCCCTGTTCTTCGCACGTCATCCTCATTTTGCAGTGTTTTCCAGGAAAAGTGGTTTTACAGACTGCGAAAAAGATAGTGGTCTGTTGGTGCAAGATCTGATTTAAATACAGAAATAGTTTATATCATCCGCATGATACAATTAAATGGTTACGATAGATCCACATTGTGAAATAGTACTACCGTGCACAGAAACATTATGAAGGAAAACAAGCGAAACGAGACACAAAATAAGAGGATAAAACATAACTCAGGTTTTTATTGTTTTTTTTTTAATATCACTATTGTTTGCATACATTAAACATTTATAATCATCTTTAAACAATAGTTTTTTTAATAAAGAAAAAACGCAAACATTGTGTTTCAACGAAATTTCTTTATTTCTTAATCAGGTAACTGCATTTCACTTTACAGTGCACTGTGACAACATCGTGCCTGCTTTAGTTCCACATGACACCACTATTCCTCCATTAGATAGTTCGAACGGATTCCAATTTTTCAGTATGACCCCACCAATCCTACCTGTTGTTATCTTTCCATTTCATCCGTTGAAGCAGATATATAATTTAGCGAAACTAGTTGTGTATAGTCGCCATATCGTTGTACGATTTGGAACCAGCGGGGATGGAAACTTGCGTTGCAGTTAAGTTTGCATTTTATCCTCCTCGCGAAGATTTTATTTGTTCTGTGACAGCTCTTTGTTTAACCTGAGATCCATGGTTCTAAGCACTCAATCTGAAATGGAAAAGCTTACATTAGTAGGGTAAGGACATCGTACATAACTATTCATGATGACTCTACTGTGTAAAAAATTACAGGCAGTGGCAATACTTCTTTATTCTCCCTTATATGTGTGTGTTGTACATTATTTTTCCTGCTCCCAGTTGCATATAAATGGTCCTGAGATACATGTTTATGCACCTAATTTTCACGGACACATCGATACATACAAGTAGACAACAATATGAAATTTGAGAGAATTATTTAAGATATTCTTCTAATCAGTAGAAATTTTAGTATTCGCCAGAATGTTTAGGATAACCTAAGTTATAATTATATCTCCGAAATATTGTCCATAAGTAACCTGTTGGACTTGTGTTTTAAGAACGTCTCGTTTTTTTATATCATTTTTACTCTGTTAATAGACTAGCTGTATAAGCCAACTGAATTTCTTAATTTTCTTTAGATCGCTTTAAAAATGGAACAAGACAGCGACAGTGAAGATAGGTTGGAAATTTTAGATTTAACTGAAAGTAACGCTTCAGCTTCTACTGTTCTGGAAGTTCTCAATGCTCATCGATCAATGAGGATAAAGTGGTCCCAAGCAGCTGAGCCTCTTGACACCGAAATGGAGAGTGTAGATAAAACTGAAAAAAATGCGACTAGTACTGCACCAGAAGACTCCTGCAGTTCTCTTGAAACTCCAGTAACACACAGAAGGTAAGTTGTGTGCAATTTAGTCCATGAGAAACGTTGGCTTTAATTTTCGAAGTTAATAAAAATTAAGAACTTCTTACCACATAGATAAAACCGTAGTTACTATATTTCGCTTGATCCAATCAAACTTCACCAACTGTATTAAAAGACTTACGTTAAAATTACCATAGGAAGATTGAGACGTGATTCACTAAATGGTGGACTTGTAGGTAAATAAGCATTGGACAGATTAAAATAAAATTCTCAGTTTATTTGCTTTGTGGTAAACTGAGAGACCCTTCCCCCTCCCCCGAGAGAGAGAGAGGGAGTCTGTGAGGAAGAATCTGTAGGTCCTCATATTTTTATGTGTGAACTTACCCTAATTACACACGAGGTCACAGAAGAAATAAAAAGTCGCTTAGCAACGGGCAACGCATGTTTTCTATTCAGTCCAGAAACTCCTAACCTTGCGATTAATGTCGAGGAAGTTGAAATTTAAAATATGCAGAATGGTTGTGAATGGTTATTCTGCCGGTAATACTGTACGGTTGCGAAAGTTGGTCTGCGACCCTAACAGATGAACGTAAATTATGTGTGTTTGAAAATAAGGTTTTAAGAAAAATATACAGGCCGAAACGGGACAAACTGACCATAGGTGTTTGTGATGAAAACTGGCTTGATGTTGCCCAGGATAGAATTCAATGGCCAATGGTGAACGTTTGATACTGCGGCGATGTACTTCCGTAAGCCATAGTGTTAGTTAGAATGTACCCTAACAATCAGTACTGTAGCTGTATTGGCACATAACGGTATAGTTCTTGTCTGGTCCCATTGTTGCTTGTTTACTTCAGGTTTCGGTGATGATATTATTGACTTCAGATCTAAAATTGTGGATTACATTTAGATCTTGAATTGTATAATTAGATTCGGCAAGGCGTTTGCAGTCTAGATTTAGGCTTAAAATATATGTACTGGATGTTCCTTAACGTGATTCTTTTAATCTTATTTATATCCTTTTTGTTTTTCGTTCCTTCTGTGGTCATCAATGCTGGTACTATCAGAAATAGCACATAAAGAAACATAGGGCGCAGTGATAGTATCAGAATTATTCAAACAGATCTTAAATATAACTCCAAAGTGGGAAACAGCGACTTTATGAAGTACATGTCCTAGATACAGCATGGACTCATCATACCATTTTACACTAAGAAGTAACGTAGAAAAAAATAACAGAAGCAGAAACTTTAGTATGAACTAAAACAAATACAATAGACATAAGAAAATATAGTTATTAAGATTTGGCAAAGTTTCGGAAATGTAGTTTTGGGAAGATAAAAGTCAGGAGAGTAAGTCACTGATTCAAAGTTATTTCTTTCCTAACACACTTTAGATGTAAAAGTAGTCGTTACACGTGCTATTAACTCTCTGAAGACTTAACTAAAACGAGGGGAGATCATTTGGGGACATTAGCATTCATTGTTATAAAGAAGTCTAAGGTCGGAAAGACTACGACTAGTAGGGAGATTATGCTAAAAAAGGATGTTAGTTTTGTGTAGATGAGAAGGAAAGACATTCATGGTGTTATCCAACCTCAAGATATTATTGTCACTTGCCATGACCAGATAGGAGAGGCATGATCAACAATTGGCAAAACGTACGTTCCAAGTGCGAGGAATATCGGTAAATCTGTGTATTAGGCCTAGGGTTTTTATGGCTTTGGAAATAATGTAGTCAATGTGATTAAGAGAAGTTAATTTGTTAAACGGCGCCGAGAACTATGTTGAACCCAAGGTATGATCTGGTTCTAAACCTAATGGGATCAATGATGGTATTTCTTTTTAATGCAAGTCTAATAGCTGCAGATTTTGAGGGGTTGCCAATCAGAACACCAGTTTTCTAAGCGCATTGTTTTGCAGATCAATAACGTCTTCGGGATATGATGTGGTGTAAAAAGTTTTGACATCAACGTAGAGACGAATGTTGCAGTTAACGATGAGGCTGTCACAGATGTTATCTATATACAGAGTACAGGATAGAGGTCCTAAGAAGCTACCCTGAGAAACATCAGAAAGACTCGGAAGTCGACTTGAGTTGGACCCAGATATGATAACTCTGTTGCATAAATACGAGGAAAGTAGAACTTCCAAGAAACCATGAAAATTGAATCGTTTTCGTTATTTTGTAAATAAGGAGCCAGTGATTTACTGAATCAAATGCTTTGAAAAATTGTAAGTTAATGATGTCAAATTCGTGTCTGCATTTTAGTGTTAATGGCAGTAGCTTTGAGATTGCAAGATTTGTTTCACATTAAATCTCTGGAATAAATCCTCGTTGATGGGAAGAAAAATTAAGAATACGCGTTAGAGTACGTTTTGAAATGATCTCACATATCGACAAAATAGGAAAAAGAGAAATTCGCCTGTATGAGCTAAGGACAGGTTCCAGAAGTCTGGAAATTCTTCAGCAAAGCACTTGTTGAAAATTGTGATTACGGGGACACTTAGGACAAGAACCAGTTCCTTTAAGAATATAGAAGGAATATTGTTGCGGAGAAAGGCTTTAGTCGGAGACAGTGAAGATAAGGAGGAAATTTCTGCGCAGTTCGTTTCAGTTCTGTTTAAAACATATGTTATGACTTTCAGTTTGTGGGCGTGGTGGTAGTACGAAAGTAGGCCTATAAGAGTTGAATTGCGAAGGTCGCTGGTCCCCTGTTGAAGTGTGTCGTTAAGCTGAATGGTAGTCTGAATAGGATCATGTTTGCGACGAGTGTTGATAAAGAGATCAGGTAGATACTAGTAAATAACCAGAAAAATTGATGGGATTTTTTCTGCATAATCTAGGAGTAATTCAGATACCTACAAGCCTGCCATCGGGTGAACACGTGCACCCAGGCTTCGTTGAACCTCGGCCACGGCTCTTCCTACTTTTTACCTTACTATGACTTACTGCAGATTTGTAAAAATCAATTATCGTAGGAAAGTAGCAAGAAGATTAGATTCGAGGGAAGATCTAAAATGCACCCCTAGAATTCATAATCACTTCACAACAATTTACTAATGACTCAGAATACGGTGTTTCTGGTGCTCATCTCATATTTATTACTGGGTAAGAATAGACAGTATAAACATCTTTAATAACAGATGGGCTTCATACATACCATAATCCTTCGAAAGGTAGGTTCATGACACATACTAATCTAGAGCACAAACATATGAGAAATCCTTGATATCTTAATATTTATCATCAGTAATCTATTATCCATTGACTTAATTCCAGAAATAAACCATTTAGAATACTTCAACATCCGTCATTGTAATCAAACATAATTGAGTACACCTTCATTCGTTATTGACACACAGAGCAACCATGCGAAACGTAACATCTAGTTGAATCTGTATTTAAACAATGTTAATAAAATTAAACTATTCGAAACAACTGCTCATCGATAAAACTAGAAAAGAGCAAGCACAGTTGCTAGAAACATAAGAAAACCAAACCCTAATTAGAATTATCGATAGCATGGCACTAAGTAACTTATGATAGTTTTAATTTGTCTTTCACCTTTGTCTCAATAAATAGTGATTGGATCAAGGAAAATATAGTCCTTATTCTTTTATCAGTGCTCTCATGTAGGATTTTTTAATTACTTGGAAAATTCTAAACGGCGACACGTTGTGTTCGCATAATGGATATTAGCTTTAATATTTAAATTCCTCTTGTGTTTCTTTACTTCTGTTTCAGCTTACTTTGAAATAAGTATTGTAAATATTAACTACTCCCGTTTTGCTCGTTTTCTTTCGTCGATTTTATACTACAATGAGTTGTTCAGAGGATCTGTAATCAAGGTGATTTAAATCATAATTTAAATCAGGTGATTTTTTTTTAGTCAATGATTTAAATCAAAGATATATTTTTTTCAAAAAAAGTAGAAATAAAGTGCAGTATTTTTATTCATTTTGTGATTTGAATCATATGTAAACTTGCATTTGACCTATTCTTATGTGATGATAGGCTCTTATGACGTAAAAAGTGATCGACATAGAATTTTAACAAACTATTTGATTGGTTCATTGCATATTATACGCGAAATTTTAGGGGAGAACGTAGGAACCCAATTCACTTTTTAACTTTACAGTTTGTATTACAAATACTGTATGCTTATTTTGGTAATTCACATGAAAACGAACACACAGAAAACCGAAAATGAGTTTTTGTTTACATAACATTACCTACTTCGTGTATTTCACAAATTCCTCAAAAGCAATTCGTACTCAACTGGAACACTCAGTGGGAGTGTAAAATTTAATTGTGTATATGCTGAAGGGTGAAAATGCAAAGCTGCGTATCCACTATTGATTTGAGTGCATTATATAGCTCTCATTGAATTGAATTTTATCTAAGGTCTATAAGCAACTTTGGATCAGACCGAATGAATGATGAGAGAATTGACGAAATGAAGACGGTGGGAGGAAATGAGAGAGCCCTGAGAAAACCTGCACCCACAAAACCCACATGACGAGCCGGGATCGAATCGGGGACCCCACGGACCAGAGGTGTGTGCTCTACCACTAAGCGACCGCGGCTCCAAAATAGCTCTCATGCTTTATGGAATATTCCCATAGGGTGTTCCCAAATTGATAGTACAGTTTTGAGGGCTGAAAACTAAGTGAAATGAACTAAAATTTATCTTAATAAACTTAAATTCTACAATATTTCGTTAGGAAGATTAGAGAACTGGTTTGGATATGAGGAATGGAGGGAAAAAAAGCCAATGCTATTATGAAAATTTCCAACTGCTTAGGAAGAAAGGAAGACACAGACGTCATTTTAGGGGGGAAACCGACGCGTAGAAATATTGTAAATTGTTTCTTTTCCCAACTTAATTACGGTGTATACCCCTGTGAAACCACTTCATTCATCGTGTATGGACGAAAATAGCGTATAAGTTTCCTACACGTTAACTTCCCTTTGTCAAATATATCATAAGTCAGTAACGTAAGTCATCTTCCTTTTCGAAATTATTACAAGTTGTTCTAATTCTCTATTTTCCATGGCTATCTTCCGTAGTGAGCACCGAATATTTGTGAATTTTACTTTAGTTTTTACTTGCTAAGGTATTTGGAAAAGGGAAACTAACTTAGTAACGTTTTAGTGCCGCAAGTAAATAAAAAAATCGATTTAAATAAGTCATCGAAAATTATTTTTTTGAAACAAATCGTGATTTTTTTTTTCAACCCTGTCGGTAATTAATCCTGCGCTAGTCAGAACTGAAAGTGGCCGGTTGCTGAAAACTGTTTGTGATCCGCGATGTCATGGTATGTGGATAATCTCGATTCGTGGGTCAACGTCCTGTTTTGTTGCACCATAAACACCATAACAACCAAACATTCAGTCATTCGTCACGATTATTGGTGGCAACATTACCCGTAGAGGTTCTATGTAAATCAGCGTTCTCTATCCGGGCAAATTAAAATTGTACCTTTTGAACAGCTGTCATTTGTTTTCATTTTGAGTCATTATCCAAGAAAGGACTAACTTATCATTTCATGTCTCATTATTCATTTTTTTATGGTCATTTCAATATAATACACCATTTTTATTTACGCCATAAATTTATTCTCAATATTATTTTGTTAAAAGGATGAATAATTACTAGTAGATAAGATAATACTTTATCATGCCGTAATGCTTTGTGACTTATTCTTGAAATACATTCATAGCGAATCTAGATTCGACCTACAAAATTCTTAGAGAAAATCTGCAAGCAAGATTAAACCAACAAACCTATTGCATTGGACCTTGAATTTGCCATTTTTTAGTTGAAAGCCAAAGACGTTTTAAGTTAGTAGTCATCATCGTGGCTGAAATAATGGAAATTCAGAGTTATTTTTTATTTATTCTTTTGACTTGAGTATTATCTTCTGGTGGAATACTATACACATCGTGCATTTAAGTCGAGAAATCAAGAAAATTTAGCTAGACTACTGAAAAATTCAAAATTTACGAAGATCATAGGTTACAGGTAGGATTTTCAGTGCTTCTGTATTCTTTACAGCAAATTCTTATATTATACCTGAAATGTATACATGTCTCGGGGACGGAACTATACAACTCATCGAACAGAACATGTTATGTTGTACTTTTGCATCTTTTTATAAATATGTACCGTTTTCATTCTACCTAGATTATCTGAATTGTTATCGGCAATAAGATAAGTTGTAGCTATATTATATTAGTTCAGTCACAATGCTGACTATTATTATTTCACTACTGCGTTAGAATATGCGATTCTTAAAATAAAAGAGACAAAATGTGACTAAAACATTGAATGGCGTGAACTAACAGTTCGTGTACGCAGATGATGTAATTTCCATAGGGGACGATAAAATGCACTACAAAGTAACATTGATGCCTCAGTAGACGTTTGTTATTAAATATTTGTACAGGTAAACGTGGAGAAAACAAAATACATAATAGCAAGGCGAAAGATGAAGGCAATAGATACATAGCAATTAAGAATGAGATCGTAGATAATGTAAACAAATTTAAATACTTGCGAACACATGTAGCAAGCAAAAACGAGGTCACGGAAGAAATAAAAGTCGCTTAGCATCGGGCAACCCATATTTCTGTTGTCCAGAAACTCCTCGCGATTAATATCAAGGAAGTTGAAATTGAAAATACACAGAATAATTATTCTGCCGGTAATACTTTACGGTTGCGAAATTTGGAGTTCGACCTCGGCAGAAGAACATAAATTACGTGTGTTTGAAAATAAGATTTTGAGAGAAAATGGGGGACGAAACGCGACGAGATGACCGGAGAATGGAGGAGACTACATAATGAACTCCACACACTGTAAGACTCACACGATGGTCATGTGTAGCTCAGATGAGGTCGAAAACTAAGATTATATTCCATCTTGGTTGGTAAGCCGGAAGGAAAGAGACCGTTGGGTAGACCGAGACGTCGTTGGCGAATGTTCGTTTCTGCGGCGATGAACTTGTGGGTTCCGTAGGCCATAGAGTGATTGAGTCAGTTAAATGATTATTATTATTACATGTGTCGTGATTAGCTCGAATCAATGTTGAGTGATTTAAGTCAGATGATTTTTTTTTTTAAATTAATGATATAAATAAAAAAATATATATTTAAAAAAAAGTAGAAATAAAGTGCAGTGTTTTTAATAATTTTGTGGTTGAATCATATGTAAACTTTAACATTACCTACTTTTTATTACGCAAAATGTATTTGTATCAAATTATTTAATTTCTTCACAACTTGCTCAAAAATAATTTATTCTTAATCGAAGTATAAAGTTTACCTATGTGTATGCTAAAGAATGAATATGCAAAACTGTGTATCTACACTTGATTTCAATGTATTAAATAGCTCGCATTGAATTGAATTTTTTCTAAGGCCTTCAGGCAAATTTAGATCACACCGAACGGATGATGATGGGAAAATTGGTGGAATGAAAGAAGTAGGAGCAAACGAAAGAACCCTGAGGAAACCCACGCCCACCGTTTTCGTTCACTACGAAGTCCACATGGCACGGACCGGGATCGAATCGGGGACCCCACGGACCGGAGGTGAGCGCTCTACTACTGAGTAACCCCGCCTCCAAAATAGCTCTCTTACTTTAGTTTATGGAATTTATTGTCATAAGATGTTCCCAAATTTGGTAGTATAATTTTGAGAGCTGAAACTCTAACTGAAATGAACTCAGATATATAATAGAAAACTTGAATCGTAGATCATTTCGTTTGTAAGATATAGCGTGGAAAAAAGAATCAATTGCGATTATAAAATTTTCAGTTACTTAAAAAGGATGGAAGGCACAGACGTCATTTTAGAAGGAAAGCGGATACGTGAAAACATTGTAAATCGTTTCTTTTCGAACTTAATTACGGTGTATACACCTCTGAAACCACTTCATTCATCGTGTACGGACGAAGGTAACGTAGAAGTTTCCTACACGTTGACTTTTCCTTTGTAAAATATACCGTAAGTAATGCCATATCTTCTTTCCTTTTCAAAACTATTACAATTTGTTGAAACTTGCCCATTTTTCATGGCTATCTTCTGTAGCGAACACCATATATTTGTGAATTTTACTTTAGTGTTTACTGGCTAAGGTATCTGAAAAGAAAAAACTGCTTAGTAGCTGTATCAATGCTGCAAGTTATTTAAATAAAAAATAATAATAATTTAAATCGGTTTAAATAAAAAATCAACATTTTTTTTTTTTTTTTTTTTTTTAAATCGTGATTATTATTATTTTTTAACATCCCTGGCTTGAATACAGTGCGTTTTCGAAATATATTTACTAAAACGTCGATTTCGTCTTTATATATATTCTTATTTTCCTTGTTTGTTTTCTCGAATTAGATGCACCTCATATTTAAACGGGTTTTGTATTTCAACCTACAAGAGAAGTTGTATGTTCGTGCTTTATGCCGTCCTAAATGCACGCATTTAAACGATCAAGTGCACGCTGACTCATAAAATCAAGCGAAGATCAGACAAATTAGAGGGAACAGTCCACACTGCTAGCATATGTAGTTTCCCCAGTTCTCATTGAGAAAGCAAATGAACCAACAGAAAGATCGTTTCCATGTAACACTCTTTGGAGTGTTATTCCTCTTCCTGCTGAGCAGTGAAGAAAAGTTTATAAGTATTGCTAGAGCAAACATGCTTCGCTTACTCGAGATTTACACTTTTTCGGTATGCGACTAGCTTAAAATTCAAGTTTAAGCTCTTCGTTTTGGTTTCATTGTTTCTTTTTTTCTTTCTTTTTTTTCAGTAGGTTTTGTCGTGGAGCTCACTGTGAAGAGTGTGAAATAGCTGAGTTTGGTGGCTTACCGCTGTTGGTAGAGGTGATAGAAAGAAGTATAAGTAACAGTAGTAGCGTAGTGGAAAATGATAACGTGAGGAAAGCAATAGGCAGTGATTCTCCTGTGCCACCTGAACGTGAACATAATCCGCAAGAGGAGTCGTGTAGTGCTGGTAGTGGCAGTGGCAGAAAAGAGGTGTCTTGTGAGTTCTGTGGCAAGGCATTCAACCATATGGGAGACTTGAACAAGCATCGTCGCAGCCATACAGGCGAGCGGCCATACGCTTGCGACTTTTGTGCCAAAAGGTTCAGCCATACCAGCAACCTTCTGCGACACCGAAAAGTTCACACGGGGGAGAAACCTTTTCGGTGTGAGGCCTGTGGGAAGGCTTTCAGTCGCAAGGACAAACTCCTTAGCCATAAGAAGGGATCCAGATGCAGCCATCCTTCCACTCACATGTATTCGGTGCCTACCGATTGATGATCACTCCAAATAACTATTAATAATCAATTTATTCCAGTACGCTTGAAACGAAAATAACTTACGTTCAAATTATATGTCTTTTTAAAAATATTGTTGTATGATTGTCGGTTTACCACTGTTCAATTGTGAGTTATTTGTTACGTATGTACTAAGTGTTACGTAAAAGTTTAGAGCAAATTCTTTAAGGTGTGGAGAGATCCGCTGTGTTTGTTACAAGAACTTCATGGAGAAAATAATATTTTCATTTGTGGTAAACAACAATGTACTTGTGTCAAAAATTAAAATTGTTACGCACAAAAATGTTAAAGTAGTTTCAGAAAAATATTTTTCGATCTTTGTTCAAATGACCCATTTGTACAATTGTTTCGTATATTTTTTCTTCAAGAAATTTTTTCTACTGTTTTTTCTTGTATAAAGAGGTGAAATACGATTAAAAACATGAAGATTATTTACTTTTAAAATTTTCAGAAGGTTATTGTGCTTTAGTGTTTTTTTTGTTTTTTTTATTATTATTATTATGATTATGTACAAATGTCTTACGATTTGTTAAGGAATCCAGAAAAGTCTGTTCTGTGATAGTAGCAATGTAAACAGCAGTGACAGAAACATACTGAATACTTTCTTACAGGGTGATTTGATTTAAATCAAGTTCTCAAATCTTTAAAGTGAAAATCGGAAATGCGTTTTTGTTCTTTTACTAATGCACAAGATTTATAACAAAAGATTTTCTCCATATAAATGATACTAGTTTTACGAGTGAAAACGTAAACAGCGCGTGCTATTTTATTATTATTTACGAACTCCAACTAATGTATTAATCCTCGGCGCGACACGTCAAAGTACAAGCAGCGAAGAAAGGAACGGGATAATCCCGATTTTTTATTTTCTTCATTATTCCCGATCTGGAACGGGAAAGTCCCCGCTCAGGACCGGGAATATCCCGATTTGTACTTTCGAGTCAGTGTTGTCAACCGTAGGAACATGTCCCTAGTGATAGGAATATTTTAGACATATTTCACGAAAGTAGGGACGGATTTTGAAATTCGTTAAATTATAGTAATTTTTAGCATTTTCTTTAATAAAACTGCTATCGACATTGATCAATAACGGTAGCCATGGTACACATACATGGAGATAGGGACATTTGATTAATATTAGGGACAATTTTCTTAGTCGGTATAGACCTGATGGAAAAATGGTTGGCAACACTGTTTCGAGTGTTGATAGGAGAGAAGAAAGTGATGGTGATCGTGAAAAAAAAAACTGAATTCGAGATTTCAACTGATTTACACATTTCATGGCCCCTACATACCAAAAAAGGGATTTTTAGATGCCTTTCCTTCTGTTCGTCCGTCCCGATGTAAATACGTACACCAGCGACCCGCCTAAAGACAATGATGATTTCAGGCGGTGACCAGAGGGGAACAAGCTGCTCCTGGAGGTCCCGTAGTGATCAAGTTGGTTATTTTTTTTAACCTAAGGTATCACGATTTAATTTTTAACTTGAACGTGAAGTAACACACTTAGGACATCATGAATAATTTAGTTTCCTGTTGAGTTCCTTTGATTTCTGAGAGTCTCCTATCTAATTGGAAATACATTGAAATTAATTATTCGTTATTCGCTTTTAAACGGTCAGTTGAAAGGCTGTTAGTCGGTGCAGATTCTAAATTTATAATAAAAGATTCAGCTTTCTGGCAGAAATATGTTACAAGCTCTCTGACATTGAAGACCCATCGATGTAGTTCTGATGCATTCGTTTTTCCAATTAATGAAATAGTTTTATTTAGTTTTCTTATATAACTGAATATTGACGTCCATAGTATATTGAATATGTTGTTTCTATCGATAAAGCCAGTAAAGTATTAAAATGTTATTTCTCTATCTGATAAAGTTTAGGTAGATGCATGGATATAGCTTTATATAAGGTTATAAAAGTTTGAATAGGAAAAGGATTTCCATTTCCTTACTTCACTCCTGACTTATTTTCTTCAAAGCTTTTAACCTGTTTTTTATTTTCACCTCAAGTATTATCTTTTATTCCAATTTTCTTTGATTCTGTCTCTTTTCCTGGTTACCTCGTTCTCTGATTGACTTTATCCTGGTCATTTTACAACTGAAAATTCGTACCTGTTCCATTTCCTAAATATAACGCGTTTATCACTGGCTCACGTCTGCCATTGTGGAACTGCTACTCTGCTACAGTTTCCACTTTCTGACACTTGACGTTGAAGATGAAATTATATCTCGAAATATGAGTATTTTATTTGTGTAATGTGTTAGTGCATGTGAATTTCTTCAGGAACAAACGTAAGCACGAATCCGTTTTCTATTCAGATTTAACGTTGTATTGTCTCATACCAAATTTCTTGAAGAAATCACTTTGTATTGTAAAGACAACAAAAATGGTCGTCCATCATTTCTTTATACAGCAACGGTCTCTAACGATTTGTAATATCACCTTAACGCGCCTTAATTCAGTTTTTAATTGCTACGTTCTAAATTAAACATGGTTAAGAATTAATTTCAGTGTTCACACACATTTCTTCATCTTCTGTTATTTATGTCACTTTCATATCCTACATGCTTCGTTACTTATCAAAAAATTTAAAATGGTAATACTTCCTTGAGAAAGCAGTACAATAAAACTTCGAAATGCTTGTGAAATTTTACTATAGTTTAGATAAAGATGATTTGTTTCATGGGAACTTCAGCACCGAAGACATGTAAGTAAAGTATTTGAAGTATCCCCTGCGAATGATTTTAAGCAACATATTAATTCACGCGCGTGAAGTGAAAATATGGCACACGTGTTACAGTACAAAGGCTAGTAGTGAACAGAACAATGGTGATGCTACCTATTGGACAACGTATACAGTAGACGGGCGCATAGTGTTTACTCGTCCAGTAGGTGGCACTACCATCGATCTGTTCACTGCCAATCTTTGTGAACACACATTCTGCGTTTTCTCCACACGTGAATGTTCCGAAATATTCTAATGCAAAGTGTCTGAACTTTCGTTTGTATTTTTTCGTGAAATGCAGTTCATATAAGTCTTCCTTGAATTTCCCTTCCGGCTTTCCTTTGTCGTATATACGTATTTGCGACGCAGTGGTTAATTGAGTGCAGAATTTTTTATAAATTGAGGGTTCAGTGACATTCTTAAACAGCCGCAATGGCATATTGTATTATAACAATATTTATGTATGTAGTTTTAGCAGCAACTGACACTGAATATTGAAGTATTAACGGGAATATTTCCTTTCTTTGTTACCCTTTTGGGAATTTACGAGAAATGACAGTTCTTTTCCTTTATCAATTTACTGTCGTAAAAGAGGCAAACTAATAGTTCAATTCATATAATATATAAAGTGCCATTTATTGTCTAAACCGCTCTGATTAAATGTGTCGTGCAACTCGAGACTACTGTTTTGGAAATTTACTTCGGGGTAAACAGAGGTATTTTTTAAAATGATTTTTTAAATATTGAATAGGGAAGAAATGTGAAGTGGCTTAAGTGTTCAGTAGTAATTAGTTGATTAGCTTTATATATATATATAAGATGGTAAACAAGGTAGAAAAAAGGATACTTACATAGTGAAATCTTGAGATAGGAGCACACGAACTTCACAAACACTATATAAAATAATACGTGTGAAGTGTTTGTGACGTTCGTGTGCTCCTATCTCAAGATTTCACTGTGTAAGTAACCTTTTTTTTCTACCTTGTTTACCATCTTTATATATAAGGTAAATTTATGATAAAAAGTAAGGAAGATACAGCATATATCTTACGTAGAAAATTACACACACACACGTACACAACACTAATTTTCAGTTTTTTTTCAATATTTCGATATGAATATCATAGACTTGCTGTAGAGGAAGAGAGACGAACACACGTGGATAGAACAAAAGACTAGGACGACAGAAGCGACACGTAGCGGACGGTGCATCGTTTGGAGAACAGTTGAATGCTGAATGGCGCGTGGGACAATTGACAACTGTACAGCGTGTAAGTACTGGATAGGATTGTGGAAGGAAAAGTGTTGATAATGCAGAGAAAACGGGTTAGAGTTATTGAAGGTTAAGTCCAGGATACATTTTTGCGCTCAAACCATGAATAAAGGCCCCTTCCAATAGACTGCGTGTTGAGGTGCTGGTCGTAGGGGGTAAAATGTGAATTATGGCAACCAGGTCAAAATTGGTGTTGAGACTCGGTGTGTAAGGAGACTGGGGCATAGTTTGTTAATAGTGCAAAAGTGGCGATGGTTATTAACACGAACGTTGAGAGGTCCACCTAACCTTCAATAACTCTAACCCGTTTTCTCCGCAGTTTCAACACTTTTCCTTCCACAATCCTATCCAGTACTGGCACGTTGTACAGTTGTCAATTGTTCCACGTGCCATTCAGCATTCAGCTGTTCCCCAAACGATGCACCGTCCGCTACTGTCGTTCGAGTCTTTCGTTCTATCCACGTGTGTACGTCTCTCTTCTACTACAGCAAGTCTACGATATTAATATCGAAATATTGCAAATAACTATGTGAAAATTAGTGTTGTGTACGTGTGTGTGTTTATTTTTCTACGGAACATATACGCTGTAAGTATCTTCCTTACTTTTTATCATAAATTTATCTTAAATTGCCCTTATAGCTTTCCTCTGTATTAGTGATATATATATAAACATATAACTAGTACAAAGGAAAGGCGGGAGGACAATTTAAGACAAATGAAGGAGAAAAAATGATAATACTTACAGCTTAGTTTCGCATTAGATCACACATTTTCAAGTATAGAGGAAGAGAGCCAAGTTCATGTGTTCACAAAGTACAAGTTTGAAGAGACAGTGGCGACACGTAGCGGACAAATCATCAAAACTGGAAAACAACTAACATATTCACATATATACAGAAAAAAGTCACTATATTTTGTGTATTACACGTTTACAAGTATAGAGGAGGAGAGTGAAGTTCACGTGTTCACAAAGTACAAGTTTGAAGAGACAGTGGCGACACGTAGCGGACAAAGCATCAAACTGGAGAGCAACTGGAGTTGTTCTGTGTATATGTGGGAGAAACAAGTTGTGCTCTTAACATTCGAATTAATAACCATCGTCACTTCTGTACTATCAACAAAGCCGATTCCCCAGTTTCCTTGCACACCGAGTCCTACAGTACTAATTTGGATCTATCTTTCCTGGTTGCCATAATCCACATTTTAGCCCCTACGACCCGCCGTCTGTGGGAGAATGCTTTTATTCACGGTTTGAGCGCGAAAATAAAACCTGGCCTTCAATAACTCTAAGCTCCCCTTTTCCTCTGCCTTTTTCAACACATTTCGACCCACGATCCCACCTTGTACTTACACGCTATACAGTTATTATTATTTAAACTTCCGGAAATCTACGCGCTACAGCAGTCAGTTGTTCTCCAGTTTTGATGCTTTGTCCAGGATTAGGTATTTTATGGACATTTCAGATATGACCTCACGAGGACCATTAGCGGTAATAAAATCGGAAATTTTCTGTTTGTGGGTGTAGGTTAGGTCTGTGGTGGTGCGCTTGTAGGTGTTGGGAGTGGATAGTTGGCGGTAAGCTTCCTGGAGGTAGTCAGCCTTGTCTAAGACTACTGTAGTGGACCCCTTGTCCGCTGGGAGGACCATTATGTCATGGTTCTCGCGTAGCGCTATAAGGGCTTTGCGGTGGTTATGGGTTAGGTTGTTTGGCCATGTGATGTGAGAACTCACTATTTGTGCTGGAGGAGATGTAACGTTCTAGCGGATGGTTGCTAGGAAGTGGAGGTGGGTCCAAGTTTGAGGGAGGGCGGAAGCG
This sequence comes from Lepisma saccharinum, assembly GCA_022664845.1. NCBI lineage: Eukaryota > Metazoa > Arthropoda > Insecta > Zygentoma > Lepismatidae > Lepisma > Lepisma saccharinum. Next base: position 1,201 of record JAGDQP010036318.1, on the reverse strand, counting down.
CTCAAGGCTAGTATGGAGCTTATTGGAAGGTGTGCCTGGAATAGGTGGATTTTTGGCTCAAAAATAGCGCCATCTTAGTCCGCGGGCAAGGGAAAGGATATCTTTTAAAAACAGGAAGTGGTTGTACGGCTTGGAAGGGGAAAAAGTAAGTCCTTTAGAGAGGATGTCAGCTTCAGATTGAGTAAGGTTGTGGCTGAATAGATTTACGATGGAGGTAGCAGTGGAATTTCCCGGATGGTCCGGTATTTCTGAGGACTGGGTAGTAAGTGCAGATTGTTTATTACCGAGTGGTTGAGTTATGGGAGTAGGTAATGGTGGTTCTGCAAGTAAGGGAACTTGGTTATTTTTGTGTGGGAGAGGAAGAGGCAGGGCACATCCGGTTTGAAAAGCACGGCGACAGAGGAGGGATAACTTATTCATGTGTTTCTGATTCATGGAGGAGTGTAGATAACCGGCCTGGGTCCAAACGGTGCAAATTCTATTATGCCAATCATGGGAGGCCAACAAAAGGATTTTGTGTATATATATATAAAAGATGGTAAACAAGTTAGAAAAAAGGATACTTACATAGTGAAATCTTGAGATAGGAGCACACGAACTTCACAAACACTATAGAAAGTTAGTACGTTTCGCAGTTGCGTTTTCAACTGGTAGGACAGAGCGGACAGGGGCGGGAGTGGTGTTAAGTAAACTCCATATTACCAATGAAGCTGGGTAACAGTGTGGCCAGGTCATGGAGGCGGGAAAATGACTAGATGAGTCTGAGAAAACACCAAGTGAAGAAGAAAGTGCAAAAGTTACTAGGAGCAGGTAAGGGGCTTCCTGAAGAGATAAGAGGTTAAAGAGTCGGAGGGGAGGGAGGGATAATAACAATAATGATGAGGAAGGGGAGAAAAAAGAAACAATATAGAAAGATAGAACAAAACAAAAAATGCAAATAGACACGGAACAAGGAAGAGAAAGGAAGAAGAATACGGCACTGCGTTGCAAGGAGTTAGAGGCAGTTGAGGCCAGGTTCATGGTTGGCGAAAAGGTTGTACGTCTGCTCCCATCTCTTTCTTACTGTGGCAGGTGAGTCAGGGTTCAGGACTTTCAGGATTCTGACTCGAAAGGTGTTCGTCAAAGGTGCAGCCGTGATAAGAAGTGTGTTCAGGTATGGGGAGGTGCGGAAGTTGAGATTTGGAGGAGTGGCGATGGTTGT
>JAGDQP010036317.1:0-19126 GCA_022664845.1 Lepisma saccharinum | reverse complement strand
CTGCTCTACAAGTGACACCTTACCTAACACTACCAGCAAGGAATCAGAAAAGGAATAAGAGGTAGCAGACCTTTAATAAGATTCCAGAAACCTGACTAGAATTTGTCTGAATTCACCAAAGCATCAGCCAATTTCGAAAAGAACATCGCAGCTATTCAGCGGAGACAGGAATTGTCAACAAAAAGGTCACCAACCACTACAGACAGTTAGCACTAATGTTGGAAGAAGAGTGGAACTTTACCTTGGAGTCTGCAAGGCCCATTTCGGTTCGGAGGTCACTAAGAAAGTTTTGCTGAAGGAGAAGCTACAAGCAACCAACAAGACTATAAAACGAGACTCCATAACTTCGGCGTTCAAAAGCATGGTAAAATAACAGACACGTCTTTAAGAGGGCTCCTCCCAAATTCATAGCGCACTAGAACTTACAAATTACTATGAAATACAATGGACAGCAATCTCGAGATCTTGTCCATTGATGAGTGATACGTTTTCAAAGATTATGTCGTCATTATTTAATTGATGTCTCAGTACTCATCTATCGACAAGCTTTCGAAATCGCTGTCCAATGTATTTCATAGTAATTTGTAAGTTCTAGTTCGATATCAACTTACATTACTGATAGTACTCTTAGGTTTTGAGATATTTTGAAAAATGTTAAAAAAGTGGGGGTTGAAGCTAGGAACCCTTTTAACCCTTATACATATACAGAGTATATGCAGCGGAGGTTGATCCACAACACAAATCGTCAAGAAGAAAACAGATGTAAGGGAGACATCTTCAAATTAGAGAATCTGTAGCTGGTGTGATTGGATGGCTAGGGCTCCAATCCTCGCACAAGCACTGTGAAATATATCGAGAATGTGAATTGGAACTGGAACAGGAGAATGGCTGTCAGGTTATTGATGATACTAATGATGAAGATGACGTCCCAACGTACTGAATAAATATTACACGTAAGAAGAACTTTTTCTATAAAGCTAGCATACAAACGCTAAGATTACATGCAAACACATAACGATCTTAGATTTAGAGATGGAGGAATGATACTGATACTGTTTTGAAGCTCTTAATATGTTCTATAAATGTAGTGTTACGTATTGTGACAGTATGTTACAATTACCAAGGTTAGTTTACATAAACTTCAAAACTTAAACCAAGGAACAGTTTTCTATCAGTTTTCCTCTCAAGGAGAGGGTCATCAATGAATAAAACTCTTCATTATAGTCATATTCCAATTAATTCCCTTGAATTTTATATAAGAATGACGCTTCTATCGCTATTCTGTAATATACCATATACGCGTTTAAAGATTTCGTTAACATTTCTGACAGCCACCATACTGATGACGTCATAACCCCTAAACTCGACGCAGTACTCTCTAGTATCATTTTACAATCCATTTTCTTTAAATTAATGCAATGCTAAAGTTTCTACCCTGATCAACTAAAGAGTTATGCATATTGAAAATTTTCAGAAATGGTGTTTATTTTTGAGTACTTAAATGTCCTAAAGTACAACCCCCTGCATCACATAAACCTGACTAGCAGACTCAATATTTAAGATATAACAATGATGTCGATCTCGTTTGAAAAATTAGATAAATCGCCATCGCGTTTATTTCAGTGTTTTTCGGTATCTGTGAGAGTTTCTTATTAATTTCCTATTAAAATTATATAGTGAAAGGAGCAAAACTACTTTTTTTAACAACAACCGCCATATTTAAATATGGCGACTGCATATAAACACGATATCAACTTGAATTACTGAAACCAATCATTATATTCTATTTGACGCAAGAACAATGTTTGTATCGTATTTCTGAGAGAAGATATTATCGTTTAAGTAAAAGTCAGGGTTTGCGCGTGGACGCCATATTGACGTCATAACCCATAAATCCGACGCTTGGGACTTTTTGTGAGGAATACAGCGGAGGCAGTACTACATATTGCAACATATTTCGATTTTTTTTAATGTCGAGGTAGACACCCAAATATGCCTAATTTGAGTGGATTATACGTATTTTCATTGTTATTATATTCCTTGTTACTTGACAAACATGTTGCAATATATGTACGTACCTGTAAATTATACACCCCACACCCTATAATACACATTATTGGATATACAATTCTAAATGTGGTTAGGATTTTTTAAATATGACAAAACGAATATACGGACTTCTTTATTTAATTTCCATACGAAATTTCGAACATATTTCATGCTCCTGTTGTTGTTCGTATGAGATGGAATCGATAGAGTTCTGCTATTTGACGATGTTGTGTATCAAATTGCTTATGAACGTTCGCTTCATTTCATAGCAACTCATATCAGCTATGCGTCTTTCATTAACTCTTAAGCGTCAGCTTTGGAATGGATACTAACATGTCGACCTTGTGATCAAATTTTTGGTTGTCAGCGACACATTAATATTGATAATGATCGAAATATGTCTACGTGCTTAGCTTTGAGTTTAAGATATTTAAGGATATCGTAAGTTTCCTTTACCCCTGCGCATATGCCAGGGAGCGGAAAAAACATCAAAGATTTAAAGGTGTACATTTGAGACACAAAAGTTAATTTTAAATTAAGTTTGATTCATCTCAATCGAACCGAGCAATAAAATCTATTGCATTCTACATTGCTTCACTTTGCAAGTCTTATCCCTTAAATCTAATTGAGTTATAAGTATGTCTTTTCTGCATACGGCATTTAATATAAAACCTCCTTGAAGCAATAATAAAACATACATACTGGAACAAAACTATTTTTATTTACGTATGAAACACTGCCATAAATCGTTTCAATTTCCATAGCTTACAGACACATTACTCTTGGATTGTTTGCAGAGTGCTTCTGTAATACAAGGCTATGTGGTATTAACCAAAGGCAACCCTACTCTGCTTTCAACTACATGATGCTACATTAACTGATTTGTATTTAAAGCATATAGCAGAAGATGTAACAAACTCCATTTTCACAACACGTTTTATCCTCGAACAACGAATGAATAAGATAGAATACTTTACGTCAATTACGAACGGTGGTCACTCTAATTCAATATTTATCTACATCTCCATTATATATTCATATACAATGTAGCTAACTTTCGATACAATATAGCATCACGAATAGATGCTTATAACATTAAATAAATACAATTACATATCACCACTTCAACTATTTGTACTGTTAAGCAAGAACAGTTGGTTTCAAAGTAAAGAACTGGAGTAAATGTAAAGAAATAATTTACTTTCTTCCATGCATTCATGAACAATATTTCAAAACTATTTTCGGCCACTTTTTTAATCATCTCATTCCCTCCTTTAACAATACACACCACGCTTCAGAACATAGAATTACATGCACCAACTTTACATAACTCTAATGGACTTTCCACAAGGATTGACTTGAGTTCTAGTATCGATATTATTATCAACCTGTGGTAACCTAAGTTTTAAATGGTGTAATTATTGACCGCAAATAATTTCAGGACAACTGTGCAATTTTGATGAATTTATGTCCCACGGGTTTGTAGATCAAAAAGTTTCGTGTTCAAAAATCAAGTGCAATGGTTTTTGGGATAAGAATAGGGTAATCTGTGTTGATTATCTACAACAAGGTCACAACATTACCAGGGTTTATTATGCTTCATTACTGGACAGACTGTACTCAAAGCTGAAGAAAAAGCGCCGTGGAAAGTTGTCTACCTTCACGACAACGCATCCCCTCACAAGACCAAAGTTGCAATGCCACAAATGGCTACATTAGGGTTTAAAACCTTGACTCACCTATCCTATTCAGCTCATCAGACCCATCAAACTACCATGTATTCCCAAATTGAAAGAAACACTTGAAAGAAAAAAATCAGCAACATTTCTGAAGCAATTGTTGTACTAAACGCATGGTTTGACAATAAACTTAAAGATGGCTTAAATAAACTGAATTGATTTTATTTTTGGTAATAAACATCTAGAGACATGTAGCTTTCAAACAAAAAATGAATTATTAAAATCGAAAAATGGGAAGGGGGCAAAGCTAAGGACTTATCAACACCCCCTCGTAAAACTAAAAGGTAACTCGTGTTTCGTAACGAGGGTATTTAAGAGAGCATAGATCTAACATTGATGGAAGAATGTAAGAGAACTATGGGCCCATTCCATATGAATCTGTATTTTTATTTCTGGCCTTTAGACAGCTAAGGGTCAGGCCGGGGTAGGATAGGGGAGAGAATTAGGGAAGGTGTCGGCCAGTCCAGGACCTATGTTGAAGGTGCCATCCCGGCATTTGACTGGTGTAACTGAGAAAAACGCCTGCTGGAAAACCCTAAGTCAGGGGCAATTCCATGTTAAACGTAACTCAGCAAACAAATATAATTATAATCTGAAAAAGTCAAAAGCACATACAGTAGAACGTCGTTAATCCGTAACCTATGGGACTGAGGACATGGTCAGAACGCAAGAAAGGCCGGATAATCAGAGGATGATAAATATTTAATACACTATGCTCCTTGAAAGTTGACGTAACATGTTTACGCTTTTCCACTGACGTAGTGCCAGTACACTGAAAGCTGATTTTTAACACAATAAAAGTATCTCCCACCCACCGCTTTCGTAGTTACAACGGAAAACGAATCATCACGTATAGTAAACTCACAATGAAGCTTCTTTTCTTTCTCAAAGTGTTAGGATTAAAGAGCCAGGCGTTCGGGAATTTTACTCAAGAATTTTGTAACAACTGTCACAAGTTTCAAACAGAAGGACATAATTGCATGACAGAAGGGTAACAAACAACAGCAGAAAACGATCGGCAAAAACCACCATATCAATTAGGTTCTTCAAGTCTACGTAATACTTCCTTCTCATTCACATCTTTCCCCACGTTTGAACAAGCGCGCATTGTCAGGTTAAAGCAATTTCTGGCAAAACAACAACTTGACAATTACGCAAAAGCCAGGGTTAACCCTGAAACTGGTCAAACAGGTGATTCCCAAAGGCGTAAGGAGGGGGTTTTGATCAAAAGTGAGGGAGAAGGAGTGCTTTTTAACCGGAGTTAGTGGAACAGGCGAAGACAGGGCAAGTTTGCCAATCGCGTCTACAAATACAGGACAATATTTTGAAAAAGAAGTGACAGAAGAAAAGGACATCGCGGAGTTCAGTGACATTTTCAACGTAGACTCGTCAGGAGAAACCAGTAACTCCCGTGATTCCCCAAAAGAGAAAGAAAAATCAAGTGCTGCACTTAAAAAACGATTTAAACGTCAAGAGAAAGAAGAAAAGGAACAAAAACTACGTAAATTAAATACTCAGCAGCCTGGTGGAGAAGCAAGTGAGAAACGTATTACCAGATCTGAGTCGTTGCAAGCGTTAAAGGAATACATATCGCAGCAACAAATTACATGTTGGTGACACATAAGTGAGTCTTAAGGTATATTAGGCAGTTCTGTTGTTTGTAATCAAACATGTAAGTCACCTTTTCTTCGCATTATTACCTCCAAGCAGTGAACCAAAATATCATGATTCAGTGAACAAAAGTGTTCTGGTGTTTGACTATAGTGAATATGACTTTTAACGTCTTGCCTTTCAACTTAGCGGAGTCCAGAGTACCGGTTAAAGTTAACGTACTACATAGTTTTCTCACGCAAAACTCCATTCACGTGGCATGCTTTCAAGAATTTCCAAACACTAACGTGTCACTTTAAAACATTTTTACTACGCACATGTTTAACCCTAAAAAGGCTATAGCAATCGCAGTGTGAGGAGATTTGCAAATGACAAACCTTTAAAAAATCCATCAGAATGCATGATTTCCGGCGATTTACAGAGGGTAGCTATAATTTGCGAGCACTTGCCATCAGGTTACAGCCACAGATAAGAGCATGAACAATTTCTCAGGGACGAAATAACTTTGGAGCTGCAAAACTTAAGAAAATATCCCACAATTCTGTATATGGATGCGAATGCAACTAAATCTCATACGCGAAACCACATTAACATAAGCCCTGAATTAATAAACTTCACACAAAACTTAAAATTATTTTATACTTAAGGCGTAAGAAACCTCAACACGTATCTTCCCACTTATGTCTATGCACAAGACAGTTCTAGGACAGACCACATAGACGTAACACCTAACCTGCAGAATAATATCATGAGATCTTCAATTCATCCGATGGCTTTTTCAGATCACAGTTTAGCATTAACAGTTATCAAATACGAACTAACTACGCATCTTCGTAGAGATTATTGGTGGCACATGAATGCAAATATTCTGAAAGATAAAAAGCATTTGACAAACGTAAAAACCATCCTAAACGTGCAAAGTCAAATCATTTTAAAAAGATCAATATCGCATAATGGTGGATAAACGTCAAACGCCGCATTGTATTCTTTTCAAAAATATAGTTACAAGAAAAAGGCAAGGACAAAAACTCCAAATTGATTATTGCTACAGATTACTGCATGAGTATCATCAAGAAACAGCCACTGGAGTTAACGTTCAAAAACCAACAAATAGAATTCAAAACTTGCTATGTAATTCACACAAAATCCGAGGTAGTGGACAAATAATACGCAGCAAACTTCCCCCAAATAGGAATCGAAGAAACGCCTAGGAACTTACACGTAATAACGAAATGTAAACAAGCAGAAAATAAAATAATTAACGAGTATATAGACAACATGAGGACTGCACATCAAGGGCAAAACATTTATACTGCCATTCAAACCATTATGATAGGTTATTTAACACCTCAACACACACTATGGCATGGGACAGTCACAGGATAGAGTTGCCTACTATTAACAACCAAGACGAACTACTACTGCAACAGCCCTTCACGAAAGAAGAAGTTACAAAAGCGATAAATGGCTTACGCATATCAGCGGGACCTGACGTTATTTCACCTAAATTGTATGTAGATATGCAGGAATTATCACCCATTTCAACTGAAGTCTTCAACTACATCTGGAATAAACAAAAATGCCCGGACTCCTTTTGTGAACTAATATAAAAGCTTGCTACAGGACAGGATAAAGGAAAACAAATATCGGTTAATATTCCTTCTTAACGGATATAATAAAATATTACACAAACTACTTGCTAATCGTTTAAGTTCAATAATACCAGGCTTGTTACACCCAAATCAGTGCGGTTTATTAGGAACACCTGATGCAGCCGAGACATTGGCCAACGTAAGAGAATATATACACAATGTGAACGTAGTCCAGAGAACGTTCGCCTTATTAAGAATTAACACTAATCAAACTTTTGATCGGTTAAACTCAAATTTCCTATGCGACATTCTAAGACGCTATAATTTCCCTACTAACTTCATACAATTAATAACGTGTATTCATCGCCATCGAAAATTATCTATTCAGGTAAATCAGAGAAATTTAAAACATATTAACATGACAACCTGGTTAGAACAAGGAAATCCAATCTCAAGCCAACATTTTAGTATTCAAATGAACAGGGCTTACAAAGAATCGTCTGCAATGGATACTTCTTTAAATTAACAACATACGTTGACGACACATGTTGCGTGGTATCCTAATAGCGAGGAAGTTGTTAGACATAATTGTTGAATATAGTAAGCACGCTGGTATCAAAATAAGTAACAACAAGACAAAAATTTTAGTATTACAGCAAAAGTACGAATATAAAAATATTTGCCATCGAATTTCATTACAATATAGCAGAAACAATGAAACTATAAAGAACAGAATCTTACAGGATGCATGGTGCATGACCTAACTCGACACCAAAACTGCTTTGAGTTACTAATATCCCGCACAAGGTTCTTGAACTGTTATATATTCAGCAAATGGACATATCATATGCAAATTTTCCCTATCGCCGGAAAAACCATAGCCAATACTAATAAGTTCACGGGATATTTCGTTTGGCGAAACCACATTCTACCCACTGTTCGCACAAATTTAGTGCTCACCCATTCAGAAGAGGGGCTGAGTTTGAAACATATTACCACACGAGGAGTAGTACTGCTTCTGCATCGCACCTTAAGTATGATTTGGTCTGAAAATTCATCATTTGCCCAACAAACCCTAATGAGCGTACTCCGTGATATTTCAACGGGACTTCCCCTCAACATAGCTAATTGGAGCAAAAAATACCATACTTAAAACATATTCTCATTGAAATCGCATATGCCATGATCGGTAAAATACAAATTGAAAATATGACGGTCAAACAGTTATAAAACATTTTAGTACAAAAGTCCCCATATTTTAAATTCTATAATAGGAGATACGCCCGACCATAGGCAATGGGCAATAATCTGGCAGAATTTGCAAGATTTACTTATACAACCATATGTACATGATACATATTTCCAAAAATAATTATCATCAAAGAGCCATACTGTAATAAGTGCTTCCAAATTGATACTTTATGGCACCGTCTAAACACCTGCACCCAAGGGAACAGAATCTGGCATAACTACATACAAATCCTTGAACGGATCATCCGCGATCAATACCGGGAAAAAGCGTTAGAAAATTATCTAAGATATTCAGTGTTTCAATATTTCCCGCCGACATGAAAAAGATTCGCAGTGTGGTTCACCGCCCAGACAATATATCTTTTACTTAATAACACGGAACAACTTCATTTAGACGAATACATTTTTCCAATACATCTGCGGTACGCCAACATATCGCCAACAAAAAGAACAAAATTATATGTACGTTATATTCGAGCGGTATATTAAACGATGCCACTAGTTTTCAAAAATATATATCTATATAAAACAAATAACATGAACACATAGCAGAAAGTCACATGATTTCGTTAAGTGACTAGCAACAGTTTAATATCTTGCCGACCACACACAGGAGACTTCCAGTTACTTTGAGGAACTCCCTTTTTTTTCTGGGAATAAGATTCAGTTGGACAGTTGCATTTATGTTATCATTTGTTCATTTCCTTGTAACTTGTTTATGAGGCAATAAAAATAATTTTAAAAAGTGGTAGAGCACTAGGGAGGTCCTGGGATCGATCGCAGCGGCCGACCATCCTGACAGAAATTTTTTAGTTTTTTTCTCAGTGATACCAGGAAAATGCTCGGGTGGTACCTTCAATAATAGGCCCTGGCCATCTACCTTCCAACATTCTCTCCGCTATCCTATCCCGACCTGAGCCCAAGATGCCTAAAGGCCTCAAAATAAATTCACATTAAGAAGAAGAGGTGGCCCATCGCAAAACTTAACAACAAATTTAACGTTAAGTTTGAAAATATCTTTTATGACTGCAAGTACTACTAATTTTCGTGTTAGGTTCCGGAACGTAATATCCAGCTTGCAAATAATTGATACTTTTGGAATTTGAAGGGAAATTTATGACAATTAGTCCACCCCTACAAAGCATACAAAGGGTCTAGCAGGATAAGATGGTGAAAAGTGCCTTGGAAGGAATAGAGGTTAAAAAGTACTACCATATTCAGCATAAAACATGATGGCTCTCCACCAAATTTCAGCTCAAAAGATGTTAACATACCCTCAAAATAAAGCGTGTTTTTGGTAGTTCAGCGATATCTCGGTCGGGGTTGCACCTACGATGACCTTTTTTTTAAATTAAATATTTTTTCAAGTTGGCTCCAGAAAAATATATGTTATGTATTTTTAGTGGTTCTATAACCATGAAATTTTTAGATGTTTTAAAGTGGTAGAACATAACCAAAAAATAAGATACTTGACCGGGCTTCTTACGTAGCACATGCACTGTAAATACAAGTTCGAAAGTGCCTTTTGTCAGGTCGACTTCGTGGACGACTGGTCAGTTCTAGTTAGGTGTTCATGCGGTACAGCTGTGCTGTGTTGAGCTCCGTGTTGGAACTTTTGCTGGTTTTGCCAGCGAGGAGAAGGAAGTGGGTGAGTGTGAAATTGGGTGAGTGCTCACCGGGTGTCGATTGTATTTGAAAGAAGGATATATTATTTCGAGTTTTGTGAAATGTGTGCAATGGAAAATGAAGCATATACTTATCAGAGAAAAAATACTGTGTGCGTGGATTTAAGTGGATTACCTCGTAAACCAAATGTTCACGATTTGCATGAATTAGTATATAATGCTTTTGAAATATTTGAAGATGAAATACAATCTCTGGAAGTGTGTAACTATAAAAAAAAACTTTACATGAAAGCAACGTCACTACAAATAGCAGAAAGAATAGTTCGAAATTGCAACGGAGAAATCCCGTTTACATATGAAGAAATCCGATATATTCTACCAGTGTATATTGAAAGTCCGATTGAACTAGTAATAACTGCTTTCACAATCCCTCTTGAGGTCCCTGATGCGTTTCTTGTTAAAAATCTAGCCCAATTTGGCGAAATCACAAAAATAGTCAAATTGACTCATAAAGCAAATCTACGTTTCAAGGTGTACAGTGGTCGCCGGATGCTTTACTTCAAAAGTGTCAAGAAAAACATCCCGTCCTATGTAAAATTGGCATCTTATAATATCCAATTGCTGTCCAACGGAGGAAATAGTGGAAAAGTGAGTGAACAAACATCTGACCCTACTACGTCTGGCAACGAATCGGAAACCCCTTTGGTGGTCAATAAATATGATTTTCCGACTCTAAGTGAAGCTAGTTGTATGCTGAAAGACAAGAAGACGGCAAACGAGAAGATAGTGGAAGAGATCGACGTTTTTGTCCCCCCACCCCCCACAATTCAAGAAGTGGCAACATCCCTGAGTGATGAAACTATTGAAAGTGGAAGTGGAGATGAAATAAATCGAGTGAAGATTCATGATATTGATAGTGATATAATCGAAAAATCAGAGTGTGTAAATGTGTCAGTGGAAAATGAGTGTGACAGTGTCAACATAGGGGAAGGTTCCCATTTTTCACCCCCCGCAGAAAACCTGGAAGTAAGTTTAGACTCTCATGCTTTGGTAACACAAGTGGATGCAAAACTAAGTTTAACACCGAGAAGTGAGGAGCAACAGCTTCTGTCGATGTCAGCTGAGGAACCAGAAACGGACCGTCATGCAGGTACAATCCCGAAATTACGAATACGAATAGCTGAGGTGAGTAATACATTTAAGACAAACTCTACTACAAAAAAGCGTCAGAAACAATTAAAAGGACTGAAAGGTAATAAGCGACTCATGAATTCAGACAATAACGAATAACTTTTTTGGGAAGTGCCTCTTCAAGGACATTAGTGCTATTGAAGATGTGGCATGCAAATTATCGGCCTTTCAATCTATAATCTTGCAAGACATAAGTAGAAGTAATCAAAATGGAAGTGACATTTATTTTGTTTATTGTGATAACAGGGTTTCTAACCGGTTATATACAGCAAACCTTTGCATTATCGGGTCTGTCCGATAATATGCAGAGAATGTATGATATCAATATCGCTACGTTTAACGTATGTCATAGTTTCAGTGCTACTAAATCTAAAATATTAGAAAAAAGTATCAAAGAAGCGAACATCCACATTTTAGCTTGTCAGGAAATTTCATATCACAATATTCATGTGCGTAATTATAATTATTTGAAAAATTATGATGTTGAAAGTCATGCAGGATGTTCATATCTTATTAGACAGGACATACATGTAAGTGAATACTATAAATCCACGTCAGGTAGAATTTATGCTGTCAAAATAGACGAGATAATTCTGATCAATGTATATTTTTTCAGTGGTTCAGAAATGAAACAAAAACGCGAGGATTTGTTTAAAAACGAATTAGTAAGTGTTCTGCAAGGACTAGGAAAACGCCGTTTTATCTTACTCGGCGATTTTAACTCAATTTACGAGCCGAATGGTCAAGCATCGAATCATAATTATAGTGAATCATTTAAACAGGTAATTGAAATATTTAAGTTATGTGAAGTATGGAAAAAACTGAACCCTCATATTCCTTTAATAACCTTTATGTCAAGTACAGGTCAAAGTAAAATTGACTATATCTTTTGCACTCAGGAATTGATCAGTTCATTTAAAAAAATTCAAGTAAAACGTTTGGCGTTTTCCGATCACCTAATGTTGTACGGTTCTGTGCAATGGGACTTAAATCTTAATCTGCATGAATCCTATACATGGCATCTTAATGAAGAGTTACTGGAACTTGACAGTTTTTTCCAAATAACTTCGGATATATGGAACGATGAAAATAATTGTAAGCCATACGGAAAAAATGCTCTGCAACTGTGGGTAAAAAAAAAGAAAAGACTTATTTATGAATATAAATGTTTTTCGAAAGAGTATTTTTACGATAAAATGAAACTAATTAATTATTACCAAGACCTATTGACAGAGTATAATCAACGCTCTATGAAAGATAGGAAATGGCTCGTCAAAGTCAAATATTGTCAAAGTAAAATAAATAAATTATACCTCCAGAAACACTGTGGCATTAAAAAACGTCTTAAACTAGAAAAATGTGGATTAACTGAAACTGTTAATTTAGCTCAAGTGTGTATTGATAAACAAAAATACAATCAACGTTTCATAAATGAATTTCAAAATGACGAGAACATTATCTTCCGTGGTAATGAGGTTTATGAAGCTATAACCAATCAATATAAAAAATTCTTTAGTGACAACGAGCCCATAAAAGACTTTGATATCCTAAAGGCCTTTAATTTAGAGAGTATGAATACGTTAGATGAACACGAACGAAAAGTCTTAATTCAACCGTTTACAATTGAGGAAATACAAATTGCTCTTACGCAGTTAAATCTCTCGGCATCGACAGGATGGGACGGCCTAGGAGCTAAGTGGGCGGTTCGTTATAAAGAGAGAGTAGTGGCTGATATGGTCAAGTTATTTAATTCATTTTGGGATTTACCACTAGTAGTAGGTGATTTTTTTACGTCAATTGGTATATTATTAAAAAAGAAAAGTAAACAAATACCATCCAGTAATAATTTAAGGCTGATACACATGCAAAACATCGATTCTAAGTTATTTCTTAAATGTATAGCAAATAGAATAAGATCTGTTTTGAAATATATATTACATAAATGTCAAAGCGGCGTCAGTGACTCACACCCGATTTTTGTACTATTATCATGTATTCGGGATAGTCTGATTATTTCTAGAGGAGGGGAAACTATCCCATTCCTCCTACTTAAAACGGACTTTGCGAAAGCACATGACTCTGTGTCTCATAACTATCTTTGTGCTCTGATGAAAGAATTGCATTTTCCCCAAAAATTTATTTCATTAATTAGATGGATATATAAAAATAGATATGTTAAATTATCAATAAATGGATCAGTAGGTTACAAACTAAAATTAAATCGTGGCCTGACCCAAGGATGTTGTACTTCGTCGATCATGTTCTCTATTGCAATGATACCTTTGGTCCAGGCAATTTATCAATCTATAGAGGGAATAAAGGTATTAAATAATCCGCTTCGAATATTGAGTTATGCGGACGATAATACGTATTTTGTAACGACAAACAAGGATTTCCAGTGTATTTTCAATTATTTGAAAGTATTTAGCAACCTGTCTGGTATAACGATTAACCTAAACAAAACGCAAGCTATTAATTGTAAATCTCAGATTTCTGAATCATTGTTGAAAAATGTAAAAATAACTGAGGACATGAAGATACTGGGCGTGATTTGGACGAAGGTGCTCAAACAAACCATTGTCAAAAATCAAAATGTCATTTTAGGACGTATGATTTATGATTTCAAGACGTATAAAGACTGTTTTTCATCATTAATACACAGAGCACGCTTTTTAAATATTTTTGTGTTTAGTAAAGCATATTATATCTTACAGCTTTTTCCGTTTCAACAGATATTTTGGGCAAAAGTCGCAAAATATTCTGGAATGTTTTTATGGCATAAACAAATGCTACGTTGTAATCGAGAAATATTATTCCTTCCTTGTCATCAGGGAGGTGTGGGTCTGAAAAATATTAGAAATCAGTCGACAGCACTGTTGCTAAGCAGATTTTTAGATATAATATGTGAATATCGAGATAACATCTCGTCTGATATTATGAAGATTGTACTAAATAGGATTACTTTGGAGGCTCCGGTTAACATTAGATCAATTTGGGAACCGATGTTTCCCTTTAATCAGATCATTATAGAAATCATGTATGCGCTTATCAACCATATACAAATAGATACATGGAGCGTGAAGCATATTTATCTGTATCTTCAAAATAGAAATAATAATTACAATAATCCGTTAAATATTGATCCTAAGGAAGATTGGGACCACATATGTGGAAATCTCAATAACCTCAAATTTAATCCTATTCTTCATCATAGGATATTTTTGCAAGTTTACAATTTAGACCCTTATGGGGTAAACTTGTATAGAAAAGGTATTAGTCAATCTGATCAATGTGAAAAATGTAGTTGTATAGATACTTTATATCATTCTCTCTTTGAATGCCATAAACAACGTCACATATGGGAGAAATTTTCTCAAATAATAAAACGAATAACCCGATATCAAATGACACAAATTGATGTACGCAGCGTTTTTCAACGCCCTATATTCCGATATTTCCCGCCGGCTAGACGGAAATTCTTAACATGGATATCAGCTCAAACTTTAGATTTTGTCAAAAGCAATACAGCAAGTAGTGACGTGCAGTGGTATATTGATTATTTGACACTAACTTTTCATCAAATTCCGATAAGGAGAAGAAACAAGAACTATGCTAATTATGATAAGGCAGTATATTAATAGTTTTTTTTATGTATCAGTTTCTTCCATAGGAGCGATTTGTAAAGTTTATGTATTATTTTGTTACCATAGAATAAATAAATAAATAAATAATAATAATAATAAAAAAAAAACTGGTCAAGATGTCGGCTTCTTGAGTGAAAGGTCCCGGGTTCGAGTCCCGCTTTGGACAACACTTTTTCTTGTTTTTTCTTTCAAAATATATTTTTATGTTTTCACATTTATTATTTAATAATTGATGGGATGTATATAAATAGCTGATTGCTACTGAAAGCTAGGATGTATCTGGATGTACACCGAACGAGGTGTGCAAGGGGGCACGGTGTCGGAAGGGAGCTGGGAGGCGGAGTCGCAGCCTCCGGTTAACGGTGGGCATACGGAAAAGTGCTGTTAACATTCTCTTCCACCTGTTATTTGGTACATATAACATTCATTTTATCTTTAACTTATCCCAGTCTCTGTTCTGTTCATTTGCACGGTCGAGATAGCCGTAATAAAAAATACTTTGTAAAGACATCCTTTTCTTACACAATTTGAACTAAAAAGTAAAAAAAAATTCATGCGTGATTAAAAAGAAACTCAAGGGGCGCGCAAATTGAAGAATTTATAAAGTAGCAATCAGTTATTTGTATATGTATATATATATATATATATATATTAACAATTATTAAATAATAAATATGCACATAAAAATATGTCTTGAAAGAGAATGGAGGAAAAAGTGTTGTCTCGGGCTGTGTATGTGTATTTTAACTATTTTATTTTTTATTATTGTAATTTTGACCTGTACTATTTTAACCTGTAATTTTGAAATGCTTAGCGAGTAAAACATAAAACTCACATTAAACATATTATTGTACGAAATATTTCCATTGAAAACGTTGCTGTAAACTTTCATGTAGCAGAAACTATGCAGAAAATCAGGTTGAAGCAATGCTATAACCGTACTGTTAAAGATATTAGTAGTCTCCCTAAAAATGGACTTAATATAATGGGGCGTGAAAGTAAATTAAAGACGACTTTCCTCTGTGAGCATAGCGTGGAGAGTGCTGTTGAGGTACCTAGTCCCATGTATAAACACTTTTTTACCTTGGGACTTTGTTTATACACACACACACTTAGCATTCTAACATGCATGGACATTTAATGGGGTAAAATATAACATTCAAATACTCTTCATGGGGTGTCGAATTATGCAAGCGTTGTCCTCGCCCATTGACATCGCAATATTTACAGCAAGGGTAACCTGACTAGAGACAATATGTCAATACTCCAAATAGTCGACTTCCCCATAAATAATGAAGCCACTCCTGAGCATATCAAGATCTTTCAACTCACCTGAGTCGGGAATTGGTGGTGGTAAATCTCTATTAATTCAGGAGAGCAGAACCAGAAACACAAACGATATCACTAGATCTTGTAGTAGCAATTTCACTCAAAATTGATTGTCATGGCCGTTGAATTGTCTCCTCTCGACTAAAATTTGTTAGAGTTCCTACAATCGTCGTTGTCACAAAAGACCGAGAAGGGCCTTCATTCGCTAGAATCCATTGGCACTATTTGTTAACTACACTTTTCGGATTGCAGAATTATTTTGGTAGCTATCATAACTTTCTCTTAAGCGGATGCAGATGTTAACAATCTCATGAAAGGAAATTCGGTAAACGTGATTGAACAATGATTCATGTATCGGGTGTTGATATGTATTGACTTCTGGTGAGTAAGTCTCTTATTTACCATTCTTACTGGATCATATCACAGGGTATCAATACCTAATAGCTTTCGTGGAAGACACGTGTGTTCATGCTGATAGAATTGCAAATCGTTGTTATTGCATCCTGTTGGCATCAATATCGGAAGTCGGTGATGAGAAATGCGGAGTAAATGGCATTCTATCTAAACCTAATAATATTGGTCCGTCGTCAATATCGCAGAAGGACTCTTCGAGCATAACTCTATATCTCCGGTTATAGCTTTTTAACTAATCTACTGCAAATTCAACCTATGACTAAATTATGAATAAAATTTAACATAGAAAAATTGAAAGAAACACACGAAAACTATTTTCACATAAAAAAATTATACTGGATGTAATGCTTTTTGTTCACATCTGGATATTAATAATATAATGCTACTTAGATGCTTGGTTTTGCTACTCATTATCGAATATTCGTCCTTACAGTCCTTAGCACACATGTCAAATCATTAATTTGTTCAATACTTTGATTGACAGTTTAAAGCATCATGTACTTCGAGGTTTTATCCGAATCCTCATCCTTTTCAGATATTAAGGACCCATATTAATTCCATGCCCTTTTACCAGGTTTTTCCTAATTTCCCATAGCCAAAATTACTGGAATAGATACGGGCATTGTATATCCCTCAATTCCAAGCCGTCAGCGGTCGAAATGCAAATTTAGAACTGACAGTATATTTCCGAAGCGATAACGTCAGTTATAACGTTTTATATCGTAAAAATTACAAGAAGTACCGGTATATCATAACCGGAGTATACTATTATCGCCTGTACGGTGCGAACTTCATTACCAATCTCGTCTTCACAGGTAAATGCGAGTTTCTTTCTTTCACCCTTCATACATTCATAGGATGAGCGTTTTATCATTGATTCTTGAAACCGTTCAATGTTCTTACTTCACAAAGAGATCTGTGAATATTTTGTGTGTACAGGGTTTATTCTGTTTAAATATTCTTCCGTTTCAATGAACCAGCTATCACTTCGGAATTGAATCTTATTTATGGCCTTTAGGCATCTAAGGCTCAGGCTGGGATAGTGGAGAGGAAAGGATCCGGAAAGCAGTGTGGTAATTGAAGGGGGAAAAGAAGGGAAAATCCCAGGCACCTCTCTTAGACACTTTCCCGGAACCTCATTGCCTTTGTGCTTTCTAGGAGGGGAACTTGTTAATCTCTTGATGAACGATAGCAAATCACTCCGAAAATAAAATAAAACTGAAATAATCATAATATTAAAAATTACTGAAATAGTGTCTGAACTCGAAAGGCAGTACAAAATTTGTATAGCAGTGACCTACCAGTATTGTCGGGCAAAAACATGAGTTACATATTTGAACAGACAAGGCCATCAGATGTCTTACTTTCCGACGTATTAGATTTCGTTTTTCATTACGTTGGAAGTGAATGCAGTATGGTCAATGACTATAAGACAATTTGAAGTCATAAAGCGAGAGGCGGTATGATGGTATTGTTAGACTCTCAACAACTCAGGTAAATTCAAAAGGGCAAGTAATCTTCCATGAAGGGGCGTGTTGCATGTCGACGTTTGTAGAAAGAAAATATTTTAACGATTGCTTAGTTATTTGGAAGATTTCATGTCGAAGAACAAGATTTGTGTAAACTTTCTTTCTGTGTAAGTTATCAATCATGGCTAACTGATGCTATAAAAAATGTTGTATGGTGAGCAGCGTGTATTTTTATTGATTATTTCAGAACTGATCCACAGAAGTCAGATTTATACTTCCTGAATTACAAGACCAACAATCAAATTGTTGGTGACGACCTGCAGAAGTTCATCAGTTAGAGGTATTTGAATTTCCACGGCACAAAGTGAATGGGCCTTAAGACTTTACACATAGAGTTATAAAACTCCACTAGAGGCAATGTTGGCGCCACCGTCTACGTGGGTTTTAATTCCCAGCGTGGCGCAAGTTGAACATTCAACTGTTTCTCTGTTTGCTTGGCACGACGGAAACAGCAAGCCGTGCGCTGCCTGGTATTATATCATTTGTATGTGCCACGCACGATCTTCTTGTGAAGAAAAACAATTGAGAATTCGCATTCGAGTTCACCTTAGTTAAGTTCAACACGTAAGATACAAACAATTCCTAATTAAATTGATCAGCATAAGGTATAATTTAATATAAAAATCACATATAAAACGTTCTTGATAACTATTATTTTTGTTCTCAGAAAAGATTTTTTTTATTTATTTTTTATTTATGACCTTTAGGCATCTAAGGCTCAGGGGAGGTAAGGGAAAAGGATTCGGGAAGCTGTCGGCCAGGGCCTATGTTCAAAATGCCATCCTCGTTTTTATTTTTTAAATATAATGTTGATACTTAGAGGAATAACTTATTTTTTTTAAAAAATAGAGATATATTTAAAAATATTATACAGCATTAGGGATTCAACGCAAGTGACATGAATATTACACACACAAAATACTAATGCTGTAATTTATACAACCAACGGTTTACCTGCATACATTTACAAAGAAAATTATAAAATTGAAAATAGGGTTTGGGCACCGGTCGTCGGATATACACTAGTAGTCAGCACTCTTGACAGTTTTCACATAAATATCATTGAAACAAGACGTATGTCATTAAAATGAACATAAAATTATCACTAGTTTTCGGACAGCTTTAACTTGATATTTAAGTTCTACCATCTAT
>JAGDQP010036316.1:0-19126 GCA_022664845.1 Lepisma saccharinum | reverse complement strand
ATTCAAGGCTGATTCAAGCTTGATTCAAGGGTAAAATGCTATGTGGGGAGTTAGTTAAGCTCCGATCTTACTTCTCGAGCTGATATGACTTTGACAGTCATTTTGCGAATAACTAATCAATGACCTGGCAACGTTACTAACCAAGAAATCATTTACTAACTATACAGAAATTGCTCTGCACTTGTCCTACATCGTTTTGTAGTTGCTTGCTCTTTTATTGGTGCGAATGAAATGCCCACCTTCAGGCCTGATGGGAAACGCACCTCAACAGTACAATACAGGCATCGACTAAAGTCACGTGTCTAATATCACAAACTCTGTGTAGGTCCGGCAAACAGGATAGGGTACACAGACAGTCAGGAGGTAGTGTGTTGTTGAACAGGATCGTATCAAAAGGTACCATGGAGAACACATAATTGAGAGTGATTTTTCTTTATGAATTCAAACTGGGACATTCTGCACAGTAAGCCGCAAAAAAAACATTAACAGTGCGTTTAGGACAGAAATGGCGAATGAACGCAGTATTCACCGTTGGTTTGTCAACTTTCGTTCCGGTGACACAACATTGCAAAATTAACTCCGTGAGTACCGACCAACATCATATTCGGATGAGCTTTATTAGGAACACTGTGGAAGCGGATCCTCGGAAAAGAGATCATGTCCTTGCAGGTGAGTTAGACATACACCATACCACTGTTAGACTCAATGCGATCACTAAGGTGAAAAGGTTGAACTCATGGGTGTCACATGTGTTGACACCTGCCAACAAGAATCGCCGTCTGGGGGTGTGCAGTTCTCTGTGTGTAAGGAATAAGCAGGAAGGTGCCCTGCATCGGATTGTCATTTCATATGAAAAATGGATCTGCTATAGCAATCGTAAACGATCAGAGCAATGCAGTGGGCCAGAAATCAAATCTAACAGAACAAAATTCCTATCGCTGGATTAAGAAACTTCACACGCGTAAAGTGGTTAATTTTATTATTGCTAGGAAGTATATAATGAAACAAAACACAAAGACTGGTGGTAAACGATGGAAAAGATTATTTTCAATGAAACGGCAAAATATGTTATGTTATTGTGAATACACGATATCATGTAAAATAAAAATTATAAGATAGTCATTGTCCTGGCTCACTAAAATCACAAGGCAAAATCAGCAGCAACAGCAACTGCTTTAGAAGCAGACTCATCATCATGATCATCGTCTTAGTTGCTGTTGAAATCTTCAGATTCATCAAAATCCTGCAACTGTAGCTGGATTTCTGGTTATTTTAGTAAACTCTTCACCTCTTCCGGGAAGTGAATCCCTTTTTATCATGGGTATTTTGGAAAGATAACTTACAACTGGATCAGAAGTGACCAGAAACGATTCAGCACATCACGTAAACTTATTTCAGGGAACACTTCCTAGTATGGGCTTCCCGGTACTTCTTGATACTTTTATCCTACTCCTCTTGTGCATTTTCATATAGCATGTCGATTCGTGATATAACATTCTCAAGTTTTTTTCTACCATGTATCAGGATTTTGTGAACCGTAACACGCATATAACACCACGCACAAAGTTTCACGTATAATTGATATACACAACTGTACTGTTACTTTGGTATATTCCTCAAATGCCTGAACCTCGACCGGGAATTCGAAAGACAAAGTCATAAGAATTGTCGAAAAACGATAAATCAACTCTCTGTTGACTCCAGTGATGGACGAGGACAAAGTTGAGTTGTAAAAAACCGACAGGCCGTATTCATACCACTTCACACAGTTCTGTACGCATTATAAAGGTTGTCGTTTCTGACTGCAGCTTACGATAAAATAAGCCGTATGTACAAAAGGGGCACGTAAAGGCAAACATTGTTTCAAGTGCAGTAAAGACAATAAGTTAGCCCGTATACCATGTGAAAAACATTCTTCCTCTTCACACACACCGCTATCACGTTCTTCAGTAACATACAATGGACTACTACTACATCCGTTTGACATATACTGGCCTTCTATGTGCGGAAAAGTGAAGACCAGTTGTTTGGCTATGGCCTGGCATAAAATAATTTAGTAGTATCGATGTCCCAAAAATGACTTTTGTCCCGCTAATTTTAACTTCTGGTCCACTGTGTAATAGTTGGATCGTGATCAACGCCCAGAACGGTGTCCTAAACCACTTCTCTAGCCACGGAAAGTGGTGTTGCTGGTATGGTGGTCTCTGGTGGAGTGTTCCATCATATCTTTCTCAAGCGAGGTGAAACAATTACCGCAGACCGTTACAGTGCTGAACTGCACCGCAAACTTGTCCGCAAGCATCCGGTAATGGCAAAAGACATTGTGTCCTCATGTTGCATGAGGATTGCCGCCACACGTCGCGCAAAGACTAGTGTAGGCTCTCCATGAGTTGCACTATGAAACCCTACCTCACCCTCCGTATTACCCGATCTTTCTCCCACTGACTACGACCTCTTCCGATATCTAGATTACTTCTTGACAGGGAAGACCTTTCCTGATGATCGGGTGGTGCAACATGTAGTTGAGGATTGCCTCGCATCGCAGACTCCAGACTTCTTTCGCCACGTAATCCAATCGTTGCCGAACAATGGCGACTATTTTCATTAACTAAGTAATGTAGTTTTCCTTTGTTGGATTTAGGACATTATGCACCTGGTGCGGACATTTCATTCGCATCAACCCAATATATTTCAAAATTCGAATACACACACAGACACATAAAGTCCGAACCTTTAGTAGCTAAACGAATATCCTGGATTTAGTTACAAAATTGTTTAATTGGCTACACTGAAAACAGCACCCATTCAAGTAACGGTGGCTCAAGGAAAAACTCTTCAGCCAAAAATCAAGACTCGGGAAATTTGGAAATAGAATCTATTATTAAACAAATTGATCTAATTAATTAATCTATTATTACCAGTAGAAACTGGTAATTTATTATTAATTACCAGTAGAAACAAATAAATCAATGTTATTTTTAAAAGGTGGATAGACACTGCCTACCTCAGCTATATCTCACCCTTCGCCACTGATCCAGTATTCCCAAGGGTATAATCGTGGTATGTTCCTAAAATATGTGTATTGCCTTAAAAAGTGTACAAGGTGGAAGTTGGACCAGAAACTTGAGTGGATTAAGCCTGAGATAGATTCCACCGATAGCGAAAGAGTTAAGCATTCTTCTAAGCACTTATCTGTTCACTTGTTCATTGGCAGTGGAAAATAAATTTGAAGATCTTTAAAAGGAATTACGTCACTTCCTCAACTAATAGTACAGAAAACTATATTTAGTGTCATGTGGCACCAACAGATTTCTACTGAAAGATTTCCTTTTCCAACACATAAATGAGTGTACTTTCAAATGGCAAAACTCTGGGTTGTCAGGTTGTAAGTTCATGAAGCACACCTGCACGTTCTATGAATATTGTGTTTCTATGTGTCTTTATATGTGATTGTTCATGGTGTTTTCAGTTTGAATACAACATTGATGGTTTCTATCGGGTAGACAGATGAATTCAATGCGGTACACTTTTATCTATCGGAAGATTAAACATGTTTCTAAAATGGTTGTCAATAGTTGTTCACTATCTTGCATTTATCATTAAACTGGACACATTGGTCTCTCCATATACTTTCAGTTTAACATTGACAAATAAAGATAAAACGTACCGGTACTTCCCTAAAGGAATTTGTAAACAGAGGTGAGAGTAAAATTAAATGTATGTTATCAGTTTGCGATCAGTTCGTTTATAGTTCCATCAAGATGTTTTAGGATAATTTTAATGCAAGTTAGAGACATTTTTAAACTCAATATTTTAAATAGGAATGTTAACTCTTTTCAATTTAATACAAAAAAATAGAGCTGTGTACAGTAGAATTATGATATAATTCATGTACAGGGTGTTCCAAAAGAACTGAACCAGTTTTAATTTATGACAATTATAAACAAAAAACACTTATTCCAAAGTCTAAGGTGATTACTAGGAACACATGATGTAGTCCACTAGAGCTCAAACGTTAAGGGCTGTTCAATAAAAATCCGCACACGTTAAATTGACACATATTTCTAAAGCCATACAGAAAAATTTGCCAAGGTGACACAGATGGGAAATCAGAGCATAGAGAACATTGTTGTAGCAATAACGGATTTCAATCACTCCTTCACGGAGCACTTTGTCGATACGACGTCTGGTGGAGCTGGCAAGGTGTTGTACAACAGTTGGATCGTTGTTCTGCAGA
Organism: Lepisma saccharinum; assembly: GCA_022664845.1. NCBI lineage: Eukaryota > Metazoa > Arthropoda > Insecta > Zygentoma > Lepismatidae > Lepisma > Lepisma saccharinum. The sequence continues at coordinate 14,889 of JAGDQP010036316.1, read as the reverse complement.
CAGTACCGAATCCGTCGAATGAGCTGATCCGGGTTTGTTACGTGCCAGCCCTTAGCATAAACAGCAGCCTTCAAAATTGCCCAGAAGTTTTAGATGAGTCGAATTTCTGGCACATTAGCAGGGTTATCTTGTTTCTAGACAAATTCAATATTTTGCTGCTTGAGATGTTCACACACAACTTTGGCTTAATGCGCAGATGCTAGATCGATCCAGAACACATATGACCCTTGTTCATAGTTTCCATGTATGTAGGGTGTTAGTCTCTTACTAATGAACTCCTCCAGATAGGTCTGGGCGTTGATAGCAAATCCAGATAGGCGCAACAACGGTTGGCTCAAACCTTTCGGACATTGCAATCCACACAAGCACTTTTTCTTCAAATTTCTTCTTGGGGGCAAATTTAACACTAGCTGGAGCTGTAGAAGGGTCAGATGTATAGAACCCATCATTTCCGTTGATGGAGGAATGGGACAATGTCAGGTATGTTTCATCATCCAAAATGAAATCACGATCACGAAATTTTCACAGCAAGCGGCCACACTTAGTTTGAACCATGCCTTTTCGTTGTTCAGTGCGCTTGGGGATGGTTTGTTTTTTCCTATATTGTATGTCAGTCTTCTTATGCACTATATAGTGGATCATGGACGCACAACATTTGAATTTTTGCGCCGTCATACGCATTGAAACACCATCGTTGTTCTGGAGTGTCTTCTTCAGCTGTTGCACCTTCTTCTTCGTGAAAATACGAGCTGGTCGTCCAATTCCCGACTGCCTTTTCCACTCACTCCCATCTTTTAATGATGTTATAGATTGTTCTACGCGGCACTACTTCGGCTGCAAAATGTTTTATTTTGTACATTTTCCCCTTGCGTTGATGTGTCCCGTAGAACTTGTACACACGTTCCCGCAATAGGTCTTGCTTCGAGGCCATCCTCACCATCATACTGGGTCACTATGACACGACTTGTTCCTGTGCCTGTTAGTGCACTACTGGCTCATCGTCCTGACCGAACTGCCGGCTGTTCAAGTATTACGTGCGACAGGTGCTGGCCTCTAGCAGTTTGTGCGGATTTATATTGAACACCTCTTATCTTAGTTTCAATCATTTTAGGTACCATTAGCGCTCACCACGTTGCCAAGTTTTGAGACCTTTCGTGTAGGTTAGGCCAAGTCAATTTAAGAACCAGTATCGATAACGTGATATACGTTTGTTTCACTGTAGTACTCGTGAGTGTTGATACGTAATTAATAGATAGTAAGGGATCAGACGAGTTCACCGCATGCCGCTACCACTGTAGCATCATCACAACAAAACGTTGACGAACTCGGGATGCGATATTTGTCTCTGTCAAATCACTATACGTAACGCAATTCTAGTCCTGTAGAAACTCCTTTAGAAAGCAAGGGCTAATGCACTAAATGTCATGATAATGTCTGTCTATCTGTCGGCTATGTAATGACGCCTTAAGGAGTTCAGAAAATAAAGACATCTGAGGGAGGGAGATCTAGGTTTTGACGTAGAAGCGGTAGAACCATCCAGTTCAAGAGTCTCAATTGTTAAATGATCGGTAAGTGGGCGACCATTGTTGTCGAGAAAGACCATTATTGTGACTCATTATCTCTGTACACCACGTCGTTTTCTTCAGGTTCTCAGGCTTACTGTTAGTTTTAACCATTTCACTGTTGTACTCACTAGTTATAGTACGCTGTTCCTAATAACAAAAATAAACCTTTGGCATCCCAAAAGCTTGATAGCAACAGTTTGCCATCAAAACCTCTATTGGTCATCCCGTGCTCTCCAATTCAGAAACACTTATTTGACCACTTTTGAACTGATTAACTCACTTGTAAAAATTCTACTGTATTGCTTGAGCATCTAAACATTAATTTCAGATGGTTTGGTCTCCTCAGACACTAGAAACCTTATCACCAAACCCTGTACTACCAAAGTGCAGATTTGCAGTTGACTTCCCATCCTTCGCTCACTGATTGAGGTTATATATCTGACACATAGATCAAACAACTAATATAAACAGATGGCAGAGGTGACAGGTTATCACCTAAAAATATTTTTTTCTACATATAATTATTCTTGTTAGAACTAGAGAGCTTTGTCACTATACTTACTGAACGGCCCTCGTATAATTATAAGTTATTTCACAGGGTAATTCTTTTGTCGTGAATGCTATTAGTACGATGGATATCAACAACACTGAGTTTGGTCTCACCGCCTACCTCACACCATAAAAAAGGATAAAAAATTAGGAAAAATATTTTAAGAAATAATTAAAGATTGAACTCATTAGTGTCAGTTATTCAGGCATTGAACTTGCTTTGTAAAACGTATTATGACTTTATTTTCAGTGATCAATTTCATACTATTGTACAAGTCTAAAGTTGGTGTTATGGTCGAGATAGTTTCAAAGATAATTTATTATGACGTGAATAAAAGCTTGTTTTTTGTTTTTACTCTGTTAAATCCTGGGAAACCTGTCCAGAATTTCGACTTAGAAACTACGGTTACCGTATAGCTAATGAGTGTTAAATGTGAAAGGCATGGCTGAAAACTTGGCAACAAGATGAACTCTTATGGTACATAAAATGATTGACAAGAGTAATTAGATGGTTGAGCGCAAGTGGGAAAACTGCGGTATTAGGCCTATATAATAATTAACTGTGTTAGCTGTCAAACAGTAAGGAAATACCAAAAATATTTCCTTTTGAAATTGTTCTGTATTCAATGACCTTTCTATTCCAAACAAATCAAAAGTTAAGTCCACTATTTCAGTTTTAAGGTATTAGGCTAATCTTACAGGGATATATTTAAGTTAGGCACTAATTTTCCAAATAACATAGTTTAATTAAGCATACGCTCTGATTTCATTCCATTTGTTAATTCGAAGGCTATAAAATAAAGACTTTCCGAGCAGACGATAGACAAGCTCTATAATGATTGAAAAATGTTGAAAAAAATAGCCTTCGTACTAGACAGATCCTGAAACTGCTATTTAACCACTAAATAACTACGTGTTACTTAATAGTCGTTTCTGTAAAACAAATTACCACGTTTATGTATCCAATACTCCTAATGAATTGTCTCTGCTTCCTGTATTGACCCAAAACAATCAAACAACAGGAAATAAAATACGATAATTGCAATTAATAATCAAGTTATCTTGTTGACCTGCCTTTTTTGTGTGATAAATACGTTATTTGTTCACGTGATAAATCAAACCACTTAACTGCACGACAAAAAAAAATTGAATTCGAATTTATTATGGACTTTAGGCATACGTATATGCATGGGCGGAAATTACGGGGGTGGCGAGGGGGCAGTTGCCCCCCATCCCACTTTTTCCGACCATTCGACTGGTGAAAATAGGATACAAAAATTGTGCATTGAAAAGCGTAAAAGGAAAAGGAGGTATTGCTCCCTGATTCTCAAGTAATTTGTCACCCACTGACCATACTAGCAAAAAAGTTAAACTTATTATGAGTTCATGTCATTTTTATCGGTTATTATGACATGTTACAAAATTAATCTTTTCACGCTTGTTCAATTCCAGTAATTGCATAATTCTACAAGTTGAGAACTGTCACAAAGAAAAGTTCGTAAGTGAGAAAGTTAACATTTGCTGCTGGCCATTTGTTGAATGTGAATTGTTATTTATGGCCTTTAGGCATCTTTAGCTTACTAATAACTGACTAATGTCTATGTCTGTAGAGAACTTTGCCTCAGGCCGAATCGATGACGAAGGAAAATTTGTTGGAATGAAGAAAGCGGGAGGAAACATGAGTACCCCGATTGAACCCACGCACACGGTGTTTGTCCACCACAAAGCCAACATGGCATGAACCGGAATTGAACCGAGGACCCCACATACCAGCTGTGAGCGCTCTACCATTCAGCCACCGTACGATCGGCCCTTGTCTTCACATTTTTATGCAAGGTATGAAACAAGATTCCTAACAAAATAGACGGAAATTTAATCTTTAAATCAAGGTTTAATACATTGTGCAATTATAATTAGTACAGAAGATAAGATCTTCCATATATTTTTTTCTTAATCTAAATATCCGCCGTTGAAAAGTGATTAGCAATGGAAAGAATGGTGAGTCGGTGTACATAATATGAGATAACTTTTTGATCCTGTTAGTGGAGGGGAATTAGAGAATTTTTCGTTAAATCCCAGCAATTAACCTCAAGATTTTTATTTATTTATTTATTTATTGTTATAGGTTTCAATCTCGACCAGTTGTTAGAATTATACACTTACAGTGCTTTCGGTTTGAGCCTCAGATGTTTAAATGTCATAAATAAATTGAAGGGTTCAGTATGTCACATCCCAAAGAAAACTGGCTATTTACTTCAGACAGACACCTTATGTCATCTAGCGTCACCTCGCGGAATGACTGTGCCCGTGGCACTCATTTTAGTTCGCATAGTCATTACGAAAGGAGACGCTAGATGGCACAAGCTCTGTGTCTAAAGCAAAATGTTAGTTTTGATTGGGATTTGGCATGGGTCCATTTTCCACTAAATCCCTTCAATTCAACTAACTGTTTCTAGAGCTTACACTTAAAATTCTTTAAAAATACTTAGCAATCATTTATGAAGAAATGCGTTGCCTTTATAAGGCCGCAAGAATATTCAACGTTACTGCTCTTAAATTAATGAATTGATAGGAAAACAGAGATGGTTAGTTGTATACACACTGCGGTTATCCATTCCGCAAGATCATTCATGAAAAGGTGATAGACATCAATATATGTATATAATTTCTCATTCATCGACAAAGAAAAAGATAAATATCCTTTGCATGTTGTCGTGAGTTAGTTTCATGCTATTTGACCATTGGTGAAATGTCAATAGAGATTTGTCGTCATCCAATTGATTTCTGCAAACTTTTGCCTAATATTGCCTTTTGAACGCACAACTGTAGGCTTGGAACTTTGAATGGAGTCCACTGCCAACGTCTAACGGCTTCATACAAGTGGGTTGTCAATAAATTGATAAGGTGGGAATTGTCTCTTTTCGAGTTTCATTTGTCATCATTTTTCAATAGCAGATTTGCAAATAACTCACAATCCCTTAATAAAAAATCGTACCACTTTTCTTCTAAACGTGTATGACTTATTTCGCCTTTGGAGGGGAGGGATCCTATTGTAAATGTAGGAGATTTAAGAGGGAAGTACTGGCAACACTGATATTTAAAGTGAAAAAGTTCGAAATGCAATCTGGTTAGAGAACATGTAATTAACATAAACCGTTTCATGCTGTGTGGGGGGGTCAGCTCTAGGAGGCAATGCCCCATGTGGGTGAATGGTAACGCTCGCTGCCTTGTAATCAAGGGCTACCTGATTCGATTGTAGGTGAGGACACAAGTGGTTTAGAGGCCGCGTTAAGCTGTAGGCTCCATCTCTAGAAATCTTCATCCTATAGAAGGCAATGGCAAACCATTATTGGTTTGCCTTGTCCAGGTACCTTCGGACAGAACAACAAGAGGCAATGAAACTACAGTTTTCATTACCGTTTCAACATAGAAAGTTCTATTTTCAAAAAAGCCTGAAAGCACAAAATTAAATCGCGTGGACAATAAAAAGAAACACCGAAGCTGACTTTTCTAACCTAACCAATGCTCACTAATTTTATTGAGTTTCCTTGTGCGTATATACATAAAGAGAGAAGAATGTTATTTTTCTTATATATTTTATATAATTCACAGCCATATTCAATCCACTACTGGATGAGGCCTCTCCCGGCGGAAGGAGTTAGTCTACTGTCTTCACGTTGATCAAACGTGTTGGGAGAGGAGAGCCGAAGTTCTCAACTTTAGACCTGAATTGCAAAACATCCCAAGTCCTCTTTCCTCGCATTTTCACTTTTTCTGTTCGTCAGCATCTATGTTCCAAGGGCTATCCACTTTCATAAAATTACATCCTAACTCGAACTAAAAGCCTTTTTTCTAATGCAAAATACTTTCAGCTGAATAGAATAACAACCCATGTCCTTGGACTGTTTTTTATTCTTCCTGAAAAAAAATATTCCAGTGGACTTGGGATGTTTTGCAGTTCAGGTCTTCAACTGTGATTGCCACTCTCTTTGATTCACAACAGCTCCCCAATTAAATCATGATGCTGGTTGGGTAACGTTCCAGACCCTTTCGCTTTGGAAAACAATCTCTTGAACGGAAATCGGACCCGAGATCTCATGATGAGCAGTCAACGACGGTAACCACTATACCAGCGGGGCGGTCCATATATATAAATAACCACGTCACGATTCGAACACGGGTCAGTTTTCCGATACGGTAACCAGTATACCAACCCGAAAATTCAGCAGCAGCTATACTTGTAAGTGTTGTTTATAGTTCAACTAGTACTGCACCTGTACATGAATGGACCAGCGTCAATAAAACTTTCCAAGTTGAGACACTTCCACAGTTACCCTGCCAAAGAGTTCTTAAACATGTCTATGACGACTCATGACTCAAGTTTCCATTTCTTTACCTCACACAGCGTTGTAATTGTTAATTTACCCTTTACAGGTATTTTACTTCTCGCTTTAATACTAGTAATGTGAGTTCGATAATGATTACTTTAACTATTGGTAACCCATATCTAAAGTTACTCCCAAGATATACTAATTATTCTATGAATGTAATCACTGATATATTGATGCAATCAAAATCCTTTTAAAAAATCAGTGTAATTAACATAATTCCAACAGCTTTGTACATACTTCATATTATCTTATCGTACACGATCTCTTGTTAATCGCGGTAACCTGGTAAATTATAGTTTCTTGTGTATTCCCAGTAAATTTACGCAATCCGGTTCATAAGCTCTCGGACTCATTTTTTACCACTTTTGTAACAGGCTGAGCGGTGATAACCTCAGGGACGCAGCGGGCAAACACGACACTGGGAAGAACTGGTAAAGTGAAGGACGTGAGGTAGACAATGCACTTCTAGGTTCCGTTCCAAACTGAGAGAAACGATTGCCCGAAAGACGTTATCTCTAGAGGATGTGTGAGGAAGGTCCAGACACTGCGAGCTCCGTTACTTCAAGGGCAAACGGTCACCCGGCAACGTGGCTCCCCACCGGTGCAAATGGGTATGTATGAGCAACTGGTTCCGTTCCTACTCCAAAGAACAGTCACCTGCTGCTCACCGATTGGATGGGATGAAAGACCACTGCACTATAAACTCCGAACCTTCAAAAGAGACGGTCATTCGTAATGGGATCCCTCTTATCGCGGATAGGTGCTTTTAAATAAATATGCCCATTGAAGCAACTCCCGATGACCAGTAATATACCAGGGAGGTCGACTAGGAACCTCAAGATCCGCTCCTGATTAGAGAAGCGGTCTGTCCGGAAATTCCTCGGAGCTGTAGCAGAGAAATATCCAAAATAAAAACCAGATAAATCAAGTACCTGACTGATTTATTCAGTAATACGGTCTAATGGCAGGTTACAAGTCCCTTCAGTTCATTAAGTAGCGGTAATAAATTTACAAGGATTACTGAATTACAAAAAAAAAGACTAAATAAAAAACGATGGAAAGCACAGCAAAAGGGAGGCAAAATTTAACTTTGGCCCCATAGGAAAATATATAAATCCGGCACTGATTATACAAATAGTTGTTTGTTAATAAGGTCTGTTATTAAGGTGCTGGTAAGTTGGCGCCATAGAACTCTTTTCACAGGACACTTCTACTGGAACGCCTTTTATATAACTCCTAAAGAAAATTGTTTGTATGGAAATAAAACCATTGTGAGAAAAAAAATAATATGTTGACCATAATGAGGACTTGACAGAGAGGTCAATGACAGAGATTCTATAACAAATTGTGACAATCCGAACTTTCATTGCAGTCTGATTAGACTATATAGATAAAAAGGCTAATACATATTCTTGAATTAGTACAATTACAGTAAAGGAAAAATTATTTTTTCTCGTCTTTCTGATTGATATTGTTTTAGCTATTTCATCATTATTGCTAAATCTATTCAGTAGTTTCGAAGGTTATTTAAAGAAAACTTTCACTAAAAATTATTTAGAAGTATTCTTCATGTAAACGAGATTTTTGGAATATGTAAGGAAGTAAGCACATGTTTGAAACCATTTTGTTTGCAAAATTACTAGGATGCATTCATCTTTGGCGATATGTAACAAAAAATGAGCTGAATAATTTGACATTTGGCTTAATGATGTAAAGTTTGGCTGCAATCCGCTCATTGATTCCTACGTAATGGTATATTTAATAATTCATTCTCGTTACCATGGAAACGGAAAATAGGTTGATATTATTGATGTGGTTCAAATCTGAAGAGTTGAGTCCTATACAATCATACCATGTTTGAAGCAAATTAGCCAAAGTGTTCTCACATGATACGCGAATGTAAGTTTTAGTAATTGAGTGTCGTTCCCATGGAAACGGTAATAATGTGAAAGTTCTATTGCGGCTAAAACATAGAGGATTATTCACTCTACCAGAATAACGAGTTTGGATGTAATTGGTCCAGTCGTTCTTGCGTAATTCGTGAAAATCTTTTTTTTTTTTCAATACCGTTACCATCGGAACTACAAACTTATCGTTAATGTCTTGATCTATAAGCCTTCTCCTACACAACCTCTAACGCTGTACAAAAATTGGTGTTCATCGGTCCAGAAACTTCGGAGCAGATAGATTTTTTTAAAGTACAGAGTGAATGTATAAGAGCTTCACCCGCTGTCGCTCGCTCAGCGCAGCTAGATAAATATTCCTTATGAGGAACTAAGCTTTAAAATAGGCATTACTTATTACAGCTTCTTCAAAGTACTATTATGTCGCTAAAGCTAGTTAATAATGAGTAAAAGATATAAGAGTTTATAATTTAGCCTATATTTAGTCTACTGTGTACTTTGAAGCTCCTGAAAAGCATTAAATTGATTGTAATTATGATAAAACAAATTAACAGGAACTTAAAAAGTGAATGAACACTTAAAACTGATTGTAGACTTATTGTAAATTATATAAGTTATGTACTTGAATATATAACATGAATGTATATTAATTATTTTCACGTTCAGAAAGTTATTAGATGGATTTCTTAAAATTGATAATTTTCGTTATCTTGTTAAGCTTTATCCAAATTCAAAGTCAATATTTCTGTAGATATTAAGTTAACTTCGGAATGTGAAAATTTATGTGACTATGTTTTGCTGTGCGGCTACTTATTGATCCAACCTAATGGTAGGTAAACACCTGGGAAAATGATTTGTGGTAAATTCCCTGAGAATATTTCCGAACACTTTCCAGGAACGGGAAGATTCGATAACTTTAGGGAAGGTAGATATTTACATTTCAATATAAGAAGTGGGATTCTCCCTAAGCCTCGCTTGATTACATTTCTTTCACACAGAATTTTTCTTAACAACTATTTTTTTAATATATATATATATATATATAATTTATCCAAATCTTGTACAAGGGTGAAAATGGCAAAACACATTCTCGATAATAAATTGTGATTTGTGGAGAGCATTTTACTTAGTATCTTTTATTGAATGTAGTTGTCTTTAAAGTACTTTCACTTTTTCAAGCCTTAAAATGCTACGAACCTAAGTAAAAATAATTTTAAAAAAAACATCTTTCCCAATTTCTCAACAGGAACTCCTTACCTCACATCACTAGTACTGCTAGTACACGCCCTCTGTTGTTTCACATTGTTTAAAAAAGTACACGGTGAGTCCGGAACATGTGGACAAATTTGAGAGATAATTCATGAGATCAAAACAAGAAAAAAGTTCTCTGTCATTTTTTTTGAATTCGTCTTCGTGTAAGAGATACAGGGTTGCCAACTTGGAATCCAAAATCAACTGTTGATTTTTGTAACTGAACAGAAAGATGTGGTCAAACTTCTGCAATACCACGTACAATACAGTTTTTCTTATGCTCATAGATACATGTTTCTTGTTTCGATGTCTGGAATCACGCCTGCCACTCTTTGTCCACATCTATCTTTCTGTTCAGTTATAATTTTTTCAACAGTCGATTTTGGATTCCAAGTTGGCAACCCTGTATCTCTTACACGAAGCGGAAGTTGATAAAATACCAGATAACCTTTTTTCGGGTTTTGATCTCAGGAATCACTTCCAAAAGTTTGTACACATCTTTCGGAGTCATTTTGTATATATCTAGATTGAGAATCGATTACTTGTCACTACAGTATCGTCAATACTAATCTCTAGTCGCAACATCTGATAGGACGTTTCCCATTACAATCACTCCTTCAAATTATGGCAGATATTCACGGGATTTTTCGTTAACCATTATTAGATCGTTTGACAATAAAGTAAGTACAATCACTGCGGACACACGCTCAATATCCAAATTCTCATTAAAAACCAGTGTCAAGACCTAACATGTCCTTGAATAGTAAACTTTCTCGAAGGTCTTCCGGCAATATTCTTTGATTCGTTGCGTATTTGTTGAAAGTAATGCACCATTTCTCCTCCTGGGAGGTCGTTGCTGTTTCAATAAACTCATCTATACTTTTAAACAGGAAAACCACTCGTAGACCTGCATTTGATCTGCAGTGTATTCCTTAAAAGCTTGCCAAAACATAACAATAATTTCAACTGGAGTTCGTCCTTAAAAGGTGCAATATTTCATGAGCACTTTCAGTTCCTTGTGATCCATCATACCAAACAACGGTTCAGTACCCACTGAATAACGAGGAATGGCTGAATGGCACAGAAAACTAAGTACCAAAGAAACCTTACCAAAACATTCTTATGTAGATTCAGGTTTCACACAAAGCTTTAGCCCTTAAACCTTATTTCCTTGTCTTATATGGATTGAAAGAAATTATCACGTAGCCAGATACTGGTTGATGGTTTCTTACAACTTATCCGAGAAAAGACTATTTCAGCAACAAAGCAGATAAAGCCCAGTTGAATACCTATTACGCACAATATGAAAATAGGTTTTGTATGAACAATGGAAAGCACTACAATTGGTTCGGAACTAGATATATCAAGATTAATCTTCTTTAATTTCACTTCATAGTTTAACACTTCTCTCCAATGAGTATCAAGTCCTGATTCTAATATACGTGTCGCATGCTGCTCAATTTTAGAAAGGTACGGAGAATCTTTGGCTAACACGTAACCACCAAAGTATGCAACAACTGGTTCAGTAATTATATGAACAGATGAACCTCCTGATGCTTCGGTAAATTTTAAATTAGCATTATACTCTAGGATTATGTAGTGATACAGACATGCACTGGTACCTCGTACACCAACACTATCTAACATGTCTGTCATATTATCAGTCATACGATATCGAGACATCATTTTTCTAAGGTGTCGAGCTGATGAATTCCTCAATAGGTTTCGATGAAATCGAAAGCTCTGGATTTCCAATGTTGATTCTGACAATTCCTTTAAAGTATTTATATCAGGATAATGACTGTCATTTGTCAGAAACCCAATTAATGATCCCTCATACAGAGACGCCAACACTAACAGAAGGAAAGCACAAACAATAAACAAGAACCTAAATGAAAAGTGCAAGGGTTTATGTGGAACAGATACTCTCAGAAATAGTGAAAAGACGTAAAGAAACGGATTAATTCTGGACACTAAATATTCATGATAACTGTACACTTTTATAAACCTACGCCACACTAATTCAATAACAAATAATAAAAGAAATATAGAGACCCAAATATTAATTTGAAAGGGAAGTACAAGGGCTTTCCACTTTGGAACAAGACCAGCTTTCGGTACCATAAAATTTATACTTGATATAATAGTTCCTTTCGACATCTCCATAGCCTCTAGTCTTTCAGCAGTTAGCCTCACTCTATCCAGAATTAAATCAGCTTTACCACTCACAATATCACCGAATGCATGAGTCCAAGTATCATTACTTAACTTAAAGCCGACTAAATTATGTTCTAAATCTAAGCTGTAAGTGTAATTCATTCGCGTTGATAAAGACTCATGGAAGAACCAATCTAACCCTCCCAATTCGTTTGAACTTTTAACCATCAAATAGGGTTCAAGTTCGTAACCACACGCTTTCAGAACATAGCCATAGAGGTTTCGTAATTTATCAGAGAAGAAATTGAACGAGTCTCTATTTTCTTCACAGTAATCATTTTCACAATGGCATAGTCTATAATTGAAATATACACCAGAGAAAGGATTGTGCATGGTTAGTGAAACATTGGCGTTATATTTTGATTGGAATTCTTCTACATACACAACAACAGCATTCTGTACTTGTAACTCCCAGCAATACTTCAACATATCTCGTAGATAAGTTTCTGATAGATGATGTCCTATTACCAGTACAATTAACTTAATTGCAGAATTCCAATATGGACATTCCTTGCCTCGCTTCAGCAACTGTTCCAATGTTTCTTTATCATGAACTAAAATCAAAATAGTAGTAGCTTTCACAAGGAGTTCGTCTTTAATACTACAAATGTCTGCATTAAGTGATGTACTGGCAAAGCTCACATCTTGAATTAAAAGAGGAATCTTTATTTCATTTTGCAATGATCTTGATAGGAATAGTTCTAAATTATCACCCAAAGACCCCAAAATCAGGAGGTATTTTTCACTTGAGAAGTGGGAATAAAGTACTCTAAGTGTACATGAAATTGTAGAAATATAATATAAATCATCATTAGCGTGTAAAACACTTTGTATTCCAGTTGCTGATGGGTGTGTTTTTATGAGTAAGAATCCCACTACAATCCACTGAAATAGTCTGTAATCTTCCATTGCTTCGAAGAATCATTAATAAAACCTGGAACAATAGAAAGAGAACACATTAGGAAAAAAAACATTGTGCTCTATTGAGTCCAGTAATTGTTTTAGTATGATATAATTATTACTCTATTTCCAAATATCAAAATAACACTTTGGGTATGCCACAAGGACCAGTACTAAGTTCACTACGCCTCTGACTTAATATACACTTAAGATATGTGGCATTCTATACTAGCAAACTTATTTCAAGGAGAAAATGGAATGAACTGAATATATCGTAAACGAAGTCTGCTTTCGCAACTTCTATTCAGACTTATTACATATAATTTTCACTTAAATGCAAGGATATAACGTTAGTAGAATTTTTAAATTTCTAGGATTCACTATAGAAACACATTTGCTTTGGAAGAAATGTGTTAGTCATTTGTTTTTAAACACAGGGTGTCTAATATGGTAGAATGGTACATTTTCGATCATATCAAAATGAATTCAATATTTCTTGAACAGAAATTGCAGCAGCACTAACTTTTTTTCCCTGTAATTTATTGCTTACATATTAGCGAATACATCACCATAATATTACAGACCTACAAACTTGTCTCTCGACAGGACAAGGATATTTCCATCCTTAAAAAAAAATGATCAGAATTTTAGCTATGTAGGTACTTGTACACTCATGCTCAAATTGGTTTCGCATGTCTTTATTTGACAGTTTTTGACAATAATATTTTTCTCCTTGGATTCTGATGTTCGCTTAATTGTTTTACTTGTAATGAATGTAAAATCGAATTTTTTTTAATTTTGTCACAAAAATATTAATTCGTAAGAAAACTAGAAAGAAAAAGCTAAATACTGAGAAATTGTCGAAAAATTTCTAAGTCAAAAAGTTGGCAACATAGGGAAATTTAGGGCAAATTTGTTCGCTCGCCGTAACAGTCCATATCTTTAGTACTATCTGAAACAGAAAATAGAGTTCTGTGACGGCTTGCAAGGCGTGCACAACGAAGATCTTCGGCTCTGCGGAAGTGAATAGTGCCGGAGTGCGAAGAGACGTGTGCTACAGACATACATTACACGATCATTTTTACCCTGATTAGACCTTTCAACACCTACTACCCGATTTTGACATTTTAATCTTTTTTTATTTCACTCTCGCTTATTCCGGGTCACACACTAAATCCGGTTGCGTATTCTTACTTATTCACATTACTTCTAATTAACATATTACTTGTATTGACTGGAAGCAAAGGCTCATTTGGCCGGTTCCATCTCCTCATGCCTGAGGAGTCGAATAGAAATAGAAAAAAAAATAGAAACTGAAAATAGAGAAATGTCCACTCAAATGACACAAAACAAAGGTAAAATACATAATGCATGCGCCGTTTAATCATGTGACAGAAACTATTATCTTCCACGAAAAGGAGCGAAAAAAGACATAACATCTCTTTTAACCTTCGAAGTGAAGACTCTCAATCAATGATTATTCAGTAATAAATGTCTATCAAAAACTGTTAGAGCACAACACCTTAGTGGCGTAAGGATCTGGTTTTGGACGTATGAAGTGAAGGGTTTTGAGTTCGAATCTCCATCAATCCCTAGTAATATTTAAAAAAAAAAATTTCGAATACAAAACGAAATGATTAGCTTTAGTAGTTCTTTTTTGTATTCTCTCATTGTTGATAGAATGGTCTTTCTTACATTAAGAGTAGACACTCGGAAAAGTATGTGTTGTGTATTAAATTTTACGAAACAGTAAATATGTGCTCAAAACTGTATTCTCAGGTAAGGTTTAGCAACAGGTCCTATGAATAGCAAGATTATTTTTTCTCAGAGGTATACGCAGGGCTTCGTCTCTAAGGAGAGCCCACATGGAAACACTTATGATACGGCACAGAACTTTTGCGTAAACAGAACTTTTAAGTGAACAGTACTTTTATGTATGCCCATCGGAAACCGGATTATTGCACAAAATAAATTCAAATTAACTGAACATTATATTTTTACAAAGTAAAACATTTTTCTCAATTTAAAATACTAAATACTATGTCAGGTTTTACTTGTCAGTTTTCGGTGGTATAATTTCGAAATAACACCGCATTGTCTATAAGCAATAAA
>JAGDQP010036315.1:0-19126 GCA_022664845.1 Lepisma saccharinum | reverse complement strand
TCAGGATCCAATATCAAGCGAAGAACCCAATTCAATCTCTTTAGCACTTCTTGCTGCATTGACTTTTCAAGGTACAATAAGCTTTGACCATCTCCAACCATCTCGCTTCCAAGCTGTAGTCTTCTTCTCCTCTCTCTCTCTCTCTCTTGTCTGGGAACGCAAGTTCATTCGATCTCGTCTTCCAGTCATCTATTTTAAAAATTTTCTCTCCAATAATTCTTTCTGCATAATCAGCTCTTCTATATGCAGTTTTTTGTCCGCACCAAGCTACTCTTCTTCACTACCAGAAAAAAAAAGAAGGAGGAGGTACCATTCTTGCTGTTGTGTGCGTGTTGTTAATATGCATACTCTGTCATGTTATTTGTTTCACAGCAGGGAACTAGTTATCTGTCAGTACTCGCTGTAATTAGAAGAAAAAGAAGAGGAAAGAAATCATTACGTTTACTACAAGACTCAACTTAGGCCTTCGAGATAGCAAAGAAGTAAGTGGAGTACTAAACAATGAGGAAGAATGGAACAGAAAGTGGATCAGTAGTTGGAAGAAGGAAATCGTAAATCCAAAAATCTCTTTTGTGGGAAATTTTAAAAAAAAAACTATAAAATTTTTATATTTTATTGAAATGAAACTGTATTTTTACTGAATACTCAGAACGGTCTTCTAATCCTTGTGTACTTACTGCCCAAACAGTTTGCAGGTGTTGTATTTTTTTCTTGTAAAATTTTAAAAAAGTTGGTGGATTTCTTTCCTTCTTCCAACTGAGGAAAAAAAACATCTGCACAGTTGTAAGTGGTGACACATAAGTATGAACAAATCGACCAGAGAACTGAAAAAAAAAATACAAACCTTCAAATGAATGTTATTTACGAGAAATTTATATACAATGAACTTTAAAGTTACAAGTAAGTAATAAATTCAGATTTTTTTTTCCTGCCCCCAGCTGACAAAAAATTCAGGCTAGGAATGGTAAAAATTGCTGTGATTTCGTAACAGTGATAGCAGTAGTTCCTATATGCAAATATCTGTTCACAATAGCAGTTTAGAAAAAACGTGTCTAAATGCGAGTTATTTATTCCGAACTCCGAGCAGTGTAAAAAACCATTTTAGACTAACTTATTTACCTGTAACCTGTAATGTGTGCAATAGAGTGATGGACTAAGGTAAATTAGTTCATACCATAACTGTCGGAAAACTATCTCGTGTGTAATTATCGGAGCTTGAAGTAGCTTGTGGAGAGGAAACAGTACATTAAAACAGCCTTTTTATGCGTGCGGTATTTGTCGTTGCGTCGTCGACGACAAATGTGGTTGCGATTTGAAAGCCAACGGGAACAAATGATTGCTTTTATGCACAGCGGCAACTACATTTGTCGTCTGCGATCTGTAAAATATGTCGTCGTGTCCTAGAGATCGTACGACAGCAAATGTCGTTCAAACTGCTCCTAGTACATGGAGTCTTATGTGTCCATTTATACACGACGACATTTGCCGCATGACTTGCCTATTTATAGAGCAGTGTTACTTACTTTATTAGAACATTACTTTAGTTCTCATTCATAATAGTTTCAATACTCTCTATTCCGCCAACTCATTTCCTTACGGGAAGAGGATGTATTTAATTTGAATTTAATTTGTAAGGCCTTTAGGCAACTTTGGCTCGGGTTGTATGGATGATGATGAGATTAATTGGTGAAATGAAGAAAGTGGGAGTAAACCGGAGAACCCCTAGAAAACCCACGCACATGGTGTGTGTCCACCACAAAGCCAACATGGCATGAGCAGGGATCGATCCGACGACTCCTAGCGCCAGAGGTGAGCGCTCTACCAATTGAGCCACTGCGGTCGGAAGAGGACGTTTTGAGTGCATCAATTCCAGGGATTCTGCCATGAATTTTAGTTGATGGCAATAAAGTCGAAACAAAGTTGGGAGGAGCGAGTAGAAGTTTGAAGGACTTAAACCGATTTTTAACAGTACAAATTTTAAAGGTGGGTTGTGTGTTTGT
Source organism: Lepisma saccharinum (assembly GCA_022664845.1). Lineage (NCBI taxonomy): Eukaryota > Metazoa > Arthropoda > Insecta > Zygentoma > Lepismatidae > Lepisma > Lepisma saccharinum. The sequence goes on along the minus strand of JAGDQP010036315.1, from coordinate 17,126 downwards.
CTATTGCGAGGGGTGAAATCCCCTATTAGGGTGTCTGGCAAAATTCCTGATCAAGGCTTCTTAGCTGGCGGGCCGAAGAACACGCATCATCGGACTGCTATGATCTTGCGTGTTTATATGTACTTAAGCGAACAGAAATGAGTAAATAAGCGTGAAATTCATTTATATTCAGTGCAATAACGAAGAATGTAATATTCTTTTGTTAATATTAAGTATTCATTATCATGAACGAACAACTGCAGTGTAGATTGTACGGAGCGACCGTAGCTCAGTTAGTAGAGCGTCGGTTTAGCAATCGGAGCGTCCTGGGAACGATCTCAGAGGCCACCCATTCTGACTTTTCCCGGGTTTTCCCCTGTCACACCAGACAAATGCCGGAATGGTACTAACTAGAACCTGACCGACTACCTTCCAAAAACATCTCCCCCACCCTGTGCCGGTCTGGATATAATGCTTACGTTAATAAGGGTCAGTATTCCGATTAATTGAGTTCATCAGAATGTACTGTCTTATCCTACGCATATTCACGCTAGCTATAACAAAGAAGATTATTCGGATAGTAGTCATTATAACCTGTTTGCTTATGACTTTTAGGCATCTCTGACTCTGGCTGGGAATGAGATGGGGAGAATTGAAAGGGTGGCGTCAAGGCTTTAAGGTTCCATTCTAGTATTTGCCTGGTGAAACTGAGAGAAACCTTAGAAAAACTCAGTGAGGTTGATCAGCTGCGGGGTTCTAATCCGCGTACCTACCTACGAGTAACTGATTTGATGTGAGTGTATCACTGTTTATATAGATTTTGTCCTGATGACGTTCAGAACCTAAGATGCCTAAAATCCATAAATCAATTCAATTCGTGCCCCGATGAAATGGCTAAGGACAATATGTAGCTTTCATGATGCTTGGGACTCTTTGGTAAAGTAGAAGCCATTCCTCAGAAGGTAGAGTAAAGGGATTAAAATCTCAGACCAACCACCCTATTCTGATTTATTTTTTCAACCCCCCCCCCTTCCCGCCAACGAATGCAAGAATAACGCCGTAATCAAAGCAATATCTCCCTCCTTGCCTACTCCGTATAGCGGAAATAAAATATTTATTTAATGCTCATGGAACGTACGCTGCAGATTTTGAGAGCTACATTATTTCGGGGAATTGCACAGCCACAATTTTCAAAGAATTAATTATTTTTTTAAGTTAGTTTGCTAAACGAGCTCCTAAGGACTGAAAGTCGTTTTTTAGGAAAGTAGGTTCCGAAACACTCCATTCAATGGACTCCAGCAGGAATTGAACCCTTGACAACGCGCTAACCTCTCGGCCACTCCAAGTGCTCATTGTCTTTGTGTTAAGGAGATTACATCGCTTCGGAAGTGAATATTACTTCCTCATCCTGTAAATTTCTGTATCTTGTTCTTAGTTCAATTGAATTGATTTACTTTATTACATTCAGACATCTAAGACTCAGGCTAATGTAGGGGAGGGGAAATAATGCAGGAAGATATCAGCCAGGGCCTAAGTTGAAGGTGCCATCCCGGCAGTTGCCTGGTGTGACTGAAGAAAAACCCTGGATAGATCTCAGTCAGCATGGTCGGCCTCATGTGATTGAACCTACAGCCTCCCGAACGCTAAGCCAACGCTCTACTAAAGATCTACGACAGCTCTTTTGTGGTTATACTTTGTGTTTTCTCTCTTCAATTGGCGTGAACGGGATTCGAACTTGTCATTTCTCATTTTTTTTAATACGGCATGCTAACCTCTGGAAACATCGTGTAATTAATTTAAAAGAACAACAATGGACATGTGCGACACAATATGTTACATTAGATATAGACTTCTCCACACCCTTCCAAGACCAATGAGACCCATGTCTGACGCACGTTGCATCAGGCATCTTCCATTAAGATACGAAAGATAGTCTCTTGCACATTCCTTTCTTTCATAGAAAATCAACTAACAGATATCTCGTCCTACAATTCCACTTTCTTCCATAAAGGCCTTATATAGTGTTCGAATCAAATTCTGCATTGGAAACACTGCTTCCGACAACGATTTGTCCCTGTAAACACGAATGTTTTGGTGATCTAGCGCCATCACAACAAATGCATTCCCAACTGAATGCTAGAATACTAGAAAAGAACTCAGAAGAGGCATTAACAATTGAGGAGTATATTTCCAAAACATGCTAAATCCAATAATTTCAGATTCTGAGTTGGATGTAAATTATTACATTATGAAATTGTTGACACCAGCCAACTATAGGTAGAAGCGGATATAAGAAAGCTACCTTGTATCTACTAGAAGACCGTTTCAAGACTACCGCTATAGGCCTTTTGGCGTGCTCGCTTGTAAAGAAAGTCAAAACATAATTGATAAAAGAATATTACCCTGTTTTACATCAACACCTCAAGCATATTATGTATGTAAAACTCTTTGGTTATATTTTCCTTATACTGTCATTAGCACAAAAAAATGACATGGCGGTTAAAATAGTAAATACGGCGGAAGTGGAAGAGCGTATCGCGCTAGGAATTTGAGAGAGGAAAATGTAAAGATACATGACCGTACCTAACCTTACCTAACCTCCACTTTCCCATGGTCACTAATTTAAGATAATGTACGAAAAATGCAAAAAAGCAATTATTAATAATAAATACTAGTATATGAAAATATATTTCGAAAGAAAGAAAAAGAAAAAGTGTTGACCCAAGATGGGTTTGAACCCGGTACTTTTCACTCAATAAGCGAACGACTTGACCATTTGGCCACGAAGCCGAGCTGGGAAATTTCGGTTTAGTCGTTGTATTTACAGTGGGTAGCGTCAGAGTCTGTCAGTATGACGTCGTAGTGACGACGACTTCCGTCGTGTTCACTATCTTAATCCTCACTAAAAAAAATGTGTGTGGTACGGCCAGGGATTCCGCCAGGATTTTCACTTTGGGAGGGGAAAGTCTAAATTGGGAGGGTGTAAGTAGAATTTTAAACGGTTTCTATTGATGTTTGACCGCAAGAATTTAAAGTTGGGGGTGTTGTAGATAATTTGAGGGTGACACCCCACAAGCGGAGTCTGGCCTTTCATGCATTTAATGTCAGACAAGGGTAATAGGTTGAATTCATATATCCTAGCGGGCTTTGTGGTGGACAAACACCCTGTGCGTGGGTTTTGAAGGGGTTATCCCCTTTCCGTCCATTTTCTATTCCACAAGTTTGTCTCATCATCCATCCGACCTCGGTCAAAATTGCCTAAAGGCCTTTAAATAAGTTTAAAAATTAATATATTCAAGCATATCTTCATATATTCAATCATATGCAACTAGAGGCCAATATGTACAAAATAGGACATGGATTACCAAATGTCGCTATTGTGGATGTACACGCAGACGGCAATCTTGTCCGGCATATAAAAGAAAATGAGATTTTTATTCCAAATTGGCCACTTTGTGGTATGTTGCGATTTTCGAACAACGTTTAAGGGAACAGCATTCAACTCGAGAAACATCAAATAAAGCTCAGGGTCAAGTTCATGAGTCCAACTCCAAATTATTCAGAACAACAGAATCGCAGGAATATGTATCGATGACATTTGGATAGGTTGTATTGACACGCCTAGAGATTCATTACCATTTGCAATACAACTAGTCATTCAAAATACATTAGTATCTACATTTCTCGATACAGGCGGTCCATATAATCTAATGACCCGCGCCTACGGGTGAGCACTGCATATCTTTCTTTCTGCTTTTGTTTTATATCTTTTCTGCTTTTTCGTTCTCTTTTACTCAGCATTGTTCAACCCCTAAATGGCAAATTTGCAACTCTTTTCAAACTCAAATATTAAAGTTGAAATTTCCTACCTTAGTTTCTCCTGACATAAGTGCCTAACGTGTAAAAATATAGACTTATATCTGGTCTCTCACTAGAGATAAATATCTCCAATATTCATACCATAGCGCGCGCGAGCATTATTCACCCCCCAATTTGCACCAAATGTTTAGTCCCCTTCAAATTCAAATATGAAATTTCAAATTTTTGCCGTAGTTTCTATTAACATAAATGTACAACCTGTTAAAAAAAAATAGATTTTTACAGTTTATTTTCCACCAAAGATATTGTGCATCCAATATGCATACATAATATAATACGAAATTTTACATTCTAAAAATTAGTAAAAAGTTAAGGAAGCATATATCAAACTTCAACATACTTTGTAACAGTGCACAAAAAATCAACTTTGATATTCAGTCTCTTCCGGGCAAAACAAAAACACATTGGAAACCGGAATTGTTTCTTTTTCAACAATCATATTTGGATACCAGTTTTACCAGTTCGATTACATTCTAGGTTTATCACGGAGAGGAGTAAAATTATCAATCGGATTTTTTAAAGGAAATAATGTTCTTTTTTTGAATATCCTATGATAAACGTGTCCGCATATAGTACATTTTCCGTAAACGTCTGCTAACACAAATTTTTAAATACTCCGCAATACAAAAATGACTGCCATTAATTAATAGATTGGTATGAAAATAATATTCGTTTTGAACTATTCTTATATAAGGATTTTTTTTCTGAAAGGGGTTGAACTGCCAAGCTGGACCATTTCACATGGACCACATGTATAATGTACGAAGTGCTTGAAACTTAGTGTACTGTATTATCCCAATTTTCATTTCGGGGACCACACACACTAGTGCCCCCGTGACTACACTCGTGAATAAAGATCAAATGTATTGCATGGGCGGTAACAGCTCTATGGCTTGCATCTGTTCCATCTACAGAGAATGAAAATTATCTCTTGATACCAAACAAGAGTGATACAAAACATTCTAGAAGGAGTAGCCGCAGGCACAGTAATGTTTCTGATAAAGAATAGGAAACGAAATGTTGATAGCGTGTTGTAAATAGAGGGGGCGCTAGCTTACATTGAGCATGCAAAATTTTACCAGAGTCAATGTTTCATCTATTCTGTTTCCCATATGATGGTGATGTCAGAAAGCGATGATGTCATGTTCCTAGGTGGTGCAAAACCAAGATGGCGGCCGAAATCCAATATGACCTACCATGGCGTTCGATAGATTTGTAGACTTTCATTTAAATAGGCACTGCTGCTGTATTAATTATCGTACAATTATGTTTCGCACATGGTTTTCTTCAGTTTAAACAGATTTTCAAGTGGTACTACTTGTGTTAGACTGTGACGTAAGAGAGAGGAGCTGTGAGGGAATTTCAATAAAAATTCCCTCTGAAATTTCCCTTTCGGCGAATTTCGCGACTCATAGCTGCTCTCCTTGTAGTTATCATAAATCCAAATATTTACAAAAATATAACACTTTATGGATGACAAATTCACCAATTTTCACTTCATTCGGAGCAATGTATGGGAAGAAAAAATATTATTTCAAGTTCTTCCTATTTGTAATTTTGTCACTTCCACTGTAAGGAAGTAGTATTTTTACAAAATTTTCTAATCGTGCATTACTTTACCAGAGCCAATGTTCCTTCGGTTGTATTTTCTATGCCACGGTGATGTCATAAACCGATGACGTCATGTTCGAAGATAGTGCAAATCCAAGATGGCGGTCAAAATCTAATATTACTACAACAAACTTGGTAAAACGCTGTACAAGTGTTTAGTTTGTATTTGCCTCGGAGGACAGAAACTATAAACTTGATTGAATTGTATTTGCACTGAGTACTCAGTGCAAGCAGGATCTTTCTCTATAATGCGTATACAAAATGTTACTGATGTTCATTTTTCATTTGGCATAATTTGTGAATTCTACTTTCGAAACAATTTCTGATTTTATGTTTCTTTCTCTTTCCAGATTTAAAATTTCTACCATTGCAAAGTAACTACAAGATCTGAAGTTATGCGGCGTTCCAAGAGGCAGAAAGTATCAGATAGCTATCCTTGCATCATTTGCCATACCTCAAACGGACAGTTAGTCACCGATCCAGAGTCTACAAGTTTCGGGAAACTCCAAGTTGCAGCAGAATGAAAACAGGATACATACCTTCAAAGTATTTTTAGCAGTGACGAAGCAGGTGCTCAACCTGCGTTAGTGTGGCACAGACAGTGTTATTGTTCGTATGTAAGTGAATACAATATTAAACAAAGAGAACGGCAACTACAGAGGTACTCATCCAACAACCTCGAGCAGAGTGATAATCTTATTACAGATGGAGAAGGTGTACAGACTAGGCGTGTTGGAACAGACATGAGGAAGTGTATCTTCTGTCAGCAAGAGCGAAAGAAGTAAGAAAGAACTTTGTATAGAATATGCGAAGAAGGAATGGCTCAGAAGCTTTTGAATGCATGTAGACGTGAAAAAGGCCATGTATTTACCGAATTAAGTGTGTATGAAGATATTAAATTCATATTTGCTGCTGATGTCTTATATCACAATCAGTGTCGTAGAGAGTACTTCAATAAGTGTGGGTTATCAAAAGTGGCAGACAAGAAACGTGATCAGGCGTTGGAAGCATTTCAGACTCTAAAAGATGAATTTGAAAGAGATATGACTGCAAATGCCATTGAGCTGTCGCCTTTTACTACTAGAATGTGTTGTATTCTCGAAGAAAAGTACGGCAGTAGTTTTGAAGTAAACAATCGCAAAATGAAGCAATTATGATCGCCCAGTATGGAGAACAATTACTTTTCTCACATCTCAGAGATCAAAGTAAATGTCCTTTAGTTATAAAGGCTGACATTCCACTTGAAAATATTGCTGAACTCGCGCGGGCAAGAAAAGATCACGATGTTGTTCGTCAATCAGCACAAACTTTGAGAAAGGAATTAGAGGAAATGGATTTTCATATGAATGAATTCGTCTGTAGTTCTGCAATTCTTGAGGATTAACTGTCTTTTCCGATACCGCCGAACTGGGATAATTTTCTAAAGCATCTTCTCAGACAAGGAAGAAAACTTAATTCGACATCACTTATCAAAGCTCGGTCTGTATTAATGGACCTGTATTTCATATGCGGGAATGGAAAAATGACACCTAAATATATCCCCTTGACACAATTAATTCATCATACCACTCGTTCGAAGGTTCTTATCACCTACTTGAATAGGTTAGGCCACGGTATAAGTTATGATGAGCTACAACGTGTAGATTCTAAATTAGTTCATCACATTATATTTTCTGGGGAAAATGGTCATGTACCAATAACAACAAATATATCCAAAGGAACGTTCATTCATGGTGCTATCGACAACGATGATTTCAAAGAAGAAACTTTCGATGGAATGAACACGAATTACGTCACAGCTATGGTGATCTACCAGTCTTTGGAACATACTTCACCTACTTCCAGCAGTATCCTCAATAAGACTATCCCCTGCGACATAAGCTACAGAAAAAAATGGCATTTTTCCATGTCAAGCAGTAAAATATTGTCCCATTCCTGAGGGCGTCTCACCAGCTGGACATGTACTGTATACACAGTGACCAGAGTCCAGGCGAAGATGGGAATGTTAACAAAGAGGCATTGTGGGTTCTGTGCAGAATGGAATGGTCACCATCGAATAGTTTGTTTTCAACACCTTTATCTCAAAAGACGCCCGGATGGACGACATTTAATCAACTGCTTTCGACTGCAGGTGGGTCACTTACTGCTGTGGGTTTTGTACGATGTTACTAGCGCCACCGACAACAAGGAACACAGTTTATACTGCACTGAAAAATTTCCAAGGCGTAAACTATCAGCTAGGACAACAATTCTGTGTCTTAACATGCGATATGCAAATTTACGGAATAGCTAAACCAATTCAGCTACAATCTTCAGAGTTTTCAAATGTTATTCTTAGAGTTGGGAACTTCCATGTTGTGAAAATATGGCTATCAGTTCTTGGTAAATATGTATCTGGCAGTGGTTTTGAAGATGTTCTTATAGAAGCTAGTATTTATGATGAATGTACTCTATCTTCAATTCTTGCTGGCAACCAATACAATAGGGGTTTTCGAGCTCACAAACTATTTTACGAAGCGTTGAGAAGATTGTAGTGGGAAGAATATTACAAGGGTTTAGAAGATAGTGAGACAGTCATTATGGAAAAAACAATGATATCTGTTTTAGAGTTTCGAGAACTTGTGGAAAAGAAAGATACATCTTTGTTGCTCCAGAAACAATCCGAAACTTTAGAAAAGGCTAAAAATTTACAGCATAGACTGGATTTATTCCTCAGTGAATGTTCTACATTGAATGACACATTTCTGTTCTGGTGTCAGTACTGTAGGATGGTGGAACTTCTGCTAGACATCATTCGGGCCGATAGAGAGGGCAACTGGAGTCTCCATCTAGTAACAATCAAGAAGATGATTCCATATTTCTTCATTTTGAATCTGTAATTATGTACGCTGAATGACAGTATACTTGGAAGATATGATTCGTCTTCCAAATGATGTCTTTAATGAGTTTCAAGCGGGGAACTTCTCCGTTAAACGCACAGTTGGTAAATTCAACAGAGTTGCTTCAGACCATGCTCTTGAGCAGACCCTCATTCGATCATCGAAAGTCCAAGGGGGAATTATAGGCATGTCTGCTAGAAGTGAAGCTGTCACGAAGTGACAACTTTTACATCATGAGAAGACTGCTATGAAAGAAGTCCTTCGCCAAGCATGTGGATAGGATTGTGATGCTACTGGAGATATAGATTCTTCACATGACTAGTGGTTGCCACACCGTGCTGCTAGAGACGAAGAGAATGTTCAAAAGCTGATAGCTTACTTCAAAGAACAAGACAACCCATTTAACATGGAACATGCTTTAGTAGGATTGCGGAACATTAGTAATGGAATTATTGCTAACTCTGAAATTACACATTTTTTGTTAAATCTGGAAGAGAAGGAAAAAAAATAGGTATGAAGAATTCAGAGAGGAGAGATCATTAATCCAATTAAAAGTTTGCACGATCCCATCAAAAGAACAAACCTACACACCTTCACTGAATGCCATACTATCTCTCCCAGATCTAAAGTCATTAATGTAACTACTGAGAAAACATTGGAAAAAGTTAGGAATACACTTTTCTTAGCTTCAGAGCGAAATTACTCCTTTAAGGAACTGTTCAAATATGAGCTTCTCCCTAACCTTCCAGCTTTATCTGATGGGTTTGGCGTAATGAGAAAAGCAAACAAGGCATCGTTGATGAATGCAATAGCAACAGAAACCATGTGCAGAACAACAGATGAAGCAGACTTAAAAGTTCCTAATAATACAGTAGTTCATGTGTATGACGGCATGGCGCTAGTATATTCAGTTCAAAAAAGTTTCCGAATTTAATACATTCAGTGACTGCAGGCTATCTACTCAAAATAATAACTAAACCGTTCACTTCACGGACTTATGCTGTTAATCGAGTGGATGTTGTCTTCGATCGCTATGATGTCTATCATGTTAAGGACTCGGAAAGATACCATCGTGCTTCCCATGATGACACGCTACGGATTGTAATAAAAGGACCTAACACCAAATTTCCAAAGCAGTGGAAACGATACTTAAGCTCATATGAGAACAGAAAAATTTTCATTCAATTCCTTGGCCAATACTGGAGAAATGAAGCTGTAAACGTACTCCAAGATGGACAAGAATTAGTGATCAGTGGTACTTGGAATAATCCACAAGAATGTAAACAATTAACGAAATCAACATGGACACCTATCCTGGAATTAGAAAATAACCATGTAGAAGCCGACATCAGGATATACTTACATGCGCATCATGATATCCAAAGTTGTAAGAATAATAGCATCTCAATAATCGTGCATAGTCCTCCTGACACTGATGTATTTATTCTCGGTATCCACCTGTGGCAAAACTTTAGAAGGGCTGTATGTCAAGCCATGTGGATGACTTACGGCATAGCAAAACGACAAAATCTAGCCATACATTTAGCTGCTGAAGCATTAGGTAATGACTTGTGTGATATAATGCATGCTTTCAACAGTTTTACTGGTCGTGACACAACCAGCAGGATTGGAACAAAATAAACTGCATTTGAAATAGTAAAGAAGATGGGCGATGCAGCTTTAAAGCCGCTCAATGCTCTTGAGGGACCTGCTATTCCAAGCCCTGCGGATGTACAACAACTTGAAATGCTTTATTTGGCAATTCTGAAGAAGAAAGGGACCAATAATGACGACTCTCGGTTTCAAGAGTTTATGAAAAAGACGTCAGTGATGGATTCACCATCTAAGCTACCAGTCACCTCACACTGTTTTCGGTATCACATTTTGCGTGCCGTGTACCAGACATATTTGTGGCGACACGTTTTAACATCGATTATTCCCACTCAGGATCCAACCCTATATGGACTCTCTAAAAGTGATGTGTATGGGCTTCAACCTACACTTATGACAAGAAATTCGAGTCCACCTGATCTTGTGCAGCCTTGCAAATTCCGAAAGTGCACCACTCAGAATTGTGGATGTAAAAAACAAAGAGTACTTTGTTGTACATTTTGTGCTTGTAATGTAGAAGAATGTTGACAACCAATAAATGTAGTATTTCGTCTAGAAATTCAGAAACAGTTCCTTAATTTGTCAAACCATAATAACAACAGTTGGTGATGACTCTGAATCACGAGTCGTTGTGAGTCTTAAGTGACAACTAGTTTTTCTTCACAAACTGAAATTACATTTACCCTATACATACAGTATGCACATACATTTAGACATTTTTTGTTAAAGTTCCTCGAGTTTTCTTTCATCTGTTTTGTCAGTTGAAAGTTTGTTGTATAGTTGTATAGATTTGTACTCTATTTTCAAATTTTAATGAATCAAAACTTCATAATGAATTTTCAATTTTCATGAAATATTCATCCTCGTGGTAGTAGTATTAGATTTTGACCGCCATCTTGGAATAGCACTATCTTCGAACATGACGTCATCGATTTGTGACATCACCATGGCATAGGAAATACAACCGAAGGAACAATGGCTCTGGTAAAGTAATGCACGATTAGAAAATTTTGTAAAAATACTACTTCCTTACAGTGGAAGTGACAAAATTACAAATAGGAAGAACTTGAAATAATATTTTTTTCTTCCCACACATTGCTCCGAATGAAGTGAAAATTGGTGAATTTGTCATCCATAAAGTGTTATATTTTTGTAAATATTTGGATTTATGATGACTACAAGGACAGCGGCTATGAGTCACGAAATTCGCCGAAAGGGAAATTTCAGAGGGAATTTTTATTGAAATTCCCTCACAGCTCCTCTCTCCTACGTCACAAGTAGTACCACTTGAAAGTCTGTTTAAACTCAAGAAAACCACGTGCGAAACATAATTGTACGATAATTAATACAGCAACAGTGCCTATTTAAATGAAAGTCTACAATTCTATCGAACGGCATGGTTGCCATATTGGATTTCGGCCGCCATCTTGGTTTTGCACCACCTAGAAACATGACATCATCGCTTTCTGACATCACCATCATATGGGGAACAGGATAGATGAAACATTGACTCTGGTAAAATTTTGCATGCTCAATGTAAGGTAGCGCTTGGTCTAAAACGGAATGTTTTACGTTGAAGAATGCAGTCGAGATTACAATTAAAGGAAAATACAGCCAGGAAGAAACGTCTAAAGCTTATGGACAAAATAAAAAAACTATATTCTTTACATCTTGTAAAAAGGAAAGGATAGTATAACAGCACAAATGCTTCGGCTGTTGAGTAAAGTTTAACTCGTAATAGCACGAAGATGAAGAAAACGACCGAGTCTGTTGTTAGATCTTTGGCTTCTCGTTCAATCAATAGATCTTAAATTCGATAGCAGCGGCCGACCATCCTGACTGAAGTTTCTCCAGTTTTATTCTAAGTCGCACCAGGTAAATGCTTGAATCATACTTTCAAGTTAGGCCCTCTCTGACTTACTGCACTTTTCCCCTTAGATCCTAGTCTAAGCCATAGTTTTCAAAAGGCTGTACATATTCAATGCAGTGATGAAAATGACCACTCACAACTGGTGCTTCAGACCACCGCAATAGACAACAAAAGTCTTCTGTCAGATCCGGTTGGTTGTCATGGTAACCCGCCATGTTCAAGTCTAAACAACAGTGGTTGGTTTATGTAGTTTCTTCGATAATAATAATTCATCATGGGTATGTGCTTCGTACCAGATTGCAAACGTTACAATGAGAGAGAGACATGTCGCTTTAAAAGGATGAAAACCAGAAAAAGAAAAAAAATCAGCCATTACTTCCACAAGTTACTGTCTCCGTTCCTACCATCTGACTTACTTGACTGTTCACTGTTGTTCAGACTTGACCCCCGCCGCTGCTATGGCAACCAACCGGATGTGGCGCCAAGCTTTTAGTCCTCCATAAGACAAGCGATTATTTCTTCAAGCAATGTATGAATGAAAGTGTTTAAATAGCACAGGTGCATGACTCTTTTTTGAAGACATTATGTACTACAATCACCATTTTTTGAAAAAGGTTCTTATTGGTACCTTTTTGGAACTTTAATTGATAAACTGGTCTAACCCATCACTTTTCTCCCTGATTTTTTGGTTCACTCAACATACAAGCCTGATACAAGTAAGCAGGGATGTAATGCTAAATTTTTAGTTGGGTATGCGCTTCCCTCGTTGTAACGAAACCTCTCGTATGTTATCCCATATAGCTACGTATTTAATAAATTTTAGGTGGGTATACGGTGATGTATAAAAAATTCAGGTAGGTATATGCCGTATACCCGCGTATACTCACCATTACATCATGCAAGTAACTAACTTCCTTTAATGTCTATCAGATCCATAGTCTATCCAAGATCCATAGTCTATCAAAGAATGATGACAGTTGACGAGAGCAGCAAACAAGAAAAGCAGAGATACGCGATTATTGCTCTGACGGGCGCAAAGCAAGCATTGCAATCGTGCATGAAAATCTACCCTTATCTTATGAATGCATATATATACATTTTGCCATATTTTTTGCTGTTGATAAGTTTTGCTACAGTGGTTTAGGTTAGGTTAGTAAAGTCACATTCGGTTGTAATTTCATTGTTTTTATTTATACGCATTTTCAAATTTCATAAAGTTGATACTATCCTAACTCACCATTGGGTGGAATACGATGTTGAACAGATCGTCTTTTTTGTATAGTACAATGAAGGACAGTGAATTCTTCGCTCAATTACTAATTGGAATGATCGTTTCTATTGTTCTTCACATTTAGGTCCATAGGAATCTTTGATAAACAACACCAAACTTTTCGATCATTGTTGTAAGGGCTGTTTTTCAAACACGCTTGCGATTAGGGCGAGTAGCCAATTGAGTGAAGTATATATACAATTTCGAAATCCTTGTTTGGAAGCTACGACAGTGGGTAAATCGTTATAAGGCGTCGGCTTGTTGAGTAAAAGAACGTGGACTTGAATCCCGGCGGGGGCGAATGAATTTATTTAAAAAAAAAAATACATTTCTATCTGTTCATATGTATTATTAATAATTACTTTCTTGCATTTTTCGTAGATTATCTTACATTAGTGACCATGGGTTAGTGGAGGTTAGGTAAGGTTAGATACGGTCATATATATTTCTTTCTCTCTTTCGTCAGTATGGATTATTACCCCGACCGGGACGTGTTGTAACACATGATTCAATTAGCTATTCACCCAAATCGCAAGCAACGCAAGTGGGCTTGAAAATTAGCCTTAATAGTTGATTTTCATAAACGTTTCCGTTGCTTGCGATTAGAATGAGCAGCCAATTGAAATAACGGCCGGTTTCACCAACGCTGGTTAAAGATTTAACAACCCGTTAAGCACATTTAACGTCTGATTAGGAGAAATGACCGTTTTATCAACATCGGTTAACGCTAACGGTCTGTTAAAGCTGTCGTTAACTTTAATCATCAGATTCTCGTCGATTAAATATTTAACGGTCCGATAGTGATTGTGTATCTCGAAAGTCTGAAAACAGGAAACAAGAAATGGAAATCATAAACACAGAATTGCTTGATGAAATATACAACTTGGCACAATGCATTTCAATACTATTAAATATCAAAAACACCTAAAAACAATGTTACCTGCTTTGCGGGCAATGTAAATATGATGTTCGAGTATGTTTAGGGCCTATATGGGTATGCTTAAGAAGACACGCTCTATAGAATGGTTTTACAGGTAAAGTGCGCTACGTATTTAGGCCTAAGGTATAAATTACGCACTTGATCATCGTATATCGTACAAAATAAGGCAATATTGAAAAAAACGCAAGAATTCGCTTTACTACTCCTTTGTACAACGATTAACATAATATCTTTTAAATAATTTTAGGAGAATACTTTTCTCTAATACGTGTCTGTATATACTTTACAAAACTGTTTCGGAGAGCGGTAGTACATGCCAGAAACGTCGATTTAAGTTATTTTGGGAGGGGAAATGATGTGGAGTAAAAAAGAAAGTATTGTGAACATTACCGGCCGTGTATTATAAATGTTCACATGTAAACAGGAAAAGTTAGCATAACGATAAGACTTCTCCATACTACGTACAAAGAATGCTATTCCGTCGAATATATCTCCTTTAACTATTGCTAATAAGTCATTCCTATACATATTAAGTAATTCTTACTTTTAGCTACTTCTGTTATGCGACGCTGATCCGTGCAATGAACAATATGGAGCAAGGATGATGTGAGTGCAAGAACACGCATACGCCCTTCAATAATGTGTCCCAGCCCCGGGTTAAGTTCAATTTAGGTAAGTCAAAAAATGTAAAATTCACAGGAGAAAGATTTAGGCCATGAAAGTATGAGACTGAAAATGTAACAAGTTCGTGCAATTAATTAGCTACTTCCGCGTTTGAGCTGAACACAAGCATGCCCTGTTAAATGTGATGTGCTTCAAGTATAATGATAAAATAATTACCCTGGTTTTACGTAACCTATCTACGCTTTCTAGCGCCCCTCGATATCTTTCCATTAATTATGTAGCAAATACGTGATATTCATCACACGAAATGACGCCACTGATATTCCCCATGTAGCGCCATACCTGTGTGTAAAGCAAATCGAGTACATATTTATGTAAATTATTATTAAGTATGGCTTTTCGAAATTGAATTTGGGTTGCTGTCTACCGCTAAGTTTTACAGAAGTGTCTAAGGAAATTATTTGAAAGGGAATGAGTGGTATAAAGCGTACGTATTGCTCAGTAGCTTGGTGACCTAAACTGAACTTGATCCATGAGCCACCCCGTTGCTTGACTTTATTTCATTATACTTGCATGCATCCGAAATTATGAAAATAACTACATTTAACGCCACACAACAGAAGGATCTAACATAAAGTATTACTTCCATGAAATAGATGAAAACTGGCTAATCCTGTCTGTATTTATAAGAATGAAGGGCTTCAACCTTTTGAGCACTGCAATTAGCTATGTAAACGGAAGTAGAAACAATCTGTATTAACATATTCATACATAAGAAACGTTTTTCAACTCATCTGTTTCTATTCCTCTAGTGTGTCGAAAAGATATATATATATATACTGAAACTTGCTTCCGTTAGTCGGGAGAGGATAAGATTCTTGCCTTATTTACTGATACGGATTGTAATATTGTTTTATTGGCATTTATTTGGAGATCATTTGAATACATACACACACATGTATAAAAACTCAAATACACACGAACAAGTGCCAGCAACCTATTGCTTGCGGATTGCGAGGTTCATTTGTCAGGCGTACACAATTTTCACTCTACCAATCAGAATTCGTTTAGCTTATGAGAAATTTAGAAATCAAGTGGTTTCTTCACTTAACGGTCCTATTGTAAACGGTTTGTTAAATTGTAATGTAAACGTTGGTGAAATGGAAACAAATTAACGGACGGTTAAAAATTTAACGCACGGTTAGTTATCGGATGGTTAAGCTAAATTTAATCGACGTTGGAGAAACCGGCCCTAAGTATTTTAGTTTCATAAAATACTTCATTTCTGGGTCTATCCTCACAGTCTGGAAATTTTTTCTTCATCGCCCTCTTGTCACGTTTGTCAGTTGTTCGTTACATTTGTTCCTTACAAATGTAATCGAGTCAGACGTAGAGAATTAATATCTTCTGCAGCTTTCTGTTTCGACACATTACGATTAAAACAGACAAAACCCATTCCAATTGTCTTATTTTATAAGAATCCTTAATTGCTACTTCCCTTTCAGTGAGTTTGTAGCTCTGTGCGATGTTTATCTCGCTTGGTTTAATGCTATTCTCCTGTTTCCTTCCTGAGTGTTCATATTTACCTTCGGACTTCGTACATGCCTCTTTCGGTTCAGAAGGAGACACTTCTTAAGATCGGTGAATACTTTTCGTAGACAAACTAATTTGGCTGTATTAATTTACCTGTGGTGCCGTATGTGTCTCATTTATAAGTAAGTAGGAGTAGCGTGTACACAGGGTAAACCATTAATCTACGTGATTTTTTTGTCGAAGCAGATGAACACAAAAAATAACTATTAAAGGTAGTGGAGATTCTGTTATAGTTTTACGCCGCCAGAAAACAGAAGAATTACAGGTAGAATTGAAAAGATTTTTTTGTTCAACAATGTGGAAGAAGCAAAATTATGTAGCCGGAGTGAAATTTAGCAAAGCACTGTTCAAGATAAAGTACATAAATGTGACATCAAAGGAATCACCAGTTTGAATGCAAGTTGAGTGTGTTCGCCACACTGGTCTCAATTCAGGATTCCCAGTTTTGTGTAATTGGGTAACTAAAGGAAAGTGTGTATTTAAGAGGTGCATTATGATTTTTTTTTTTTATGTAAGTGGTAAAAGTACGTTACTTGCTAAACGCCACACTTACCTTACAATAAATCATGCAATAAACCATACATTTCAATTGGATACTCACACAAATCGCAAGCAACGCATGCTTTCAAAGCCCTTACTCCTTAACCGTAAATAACACTGACAAGGGGCTGATTTCCAATTGTCAATTTGCTTTATTGGTAGCATGTCGGAAAGCTAATACGAAGAATCCGGGATCGAATTCTGGTGTGATTTTGTTTGTATTTTCTTTAAGAAAAGTAACTTTTCCCATATAAATAGGTAGGGATCACAGTTTAGAGCTTCGGCTCTCCTCTCCCAACACGTCTGGTCAGTGTGGGAGCAGTAGACCAT
>JAGDQP010036314.1:0-19127 GCA_022664845.1 Lepisma saccharinum | reverse complement strand
AAATAAATAGTAAGGTGAAATATTTACGTGTTTTATTTTTATGTGTTTTCTGAATTATGATGAGGTATGCAGTATTTATAATACTATGTTTTAATTTTGATTATTATTTGTACCCTTTAAGCTCAGGTTGGCATATTAAATTTTGCTTGATTTACATAAAATTTGCATTTGATAGGTTTCATTTATAGAAATAAAACCTTTGCGTACAATTATTAGAAAATTATTGTAACTGTTTTTTTAGTGTCTGGACTACTCGATTTAATACATAATAAAATAACTGAATGACAGACAAAAAGGATATAGTACTTTTTATATGTGTAAACGCTTAATGAAAGTGGGTTTTTGATTATTATTTAATTGAATGGTCTGCATTTTAGTTGAAGACCAAAGAACAAACTTTTATTGTGTTTCAAAATTAAAGTTTAGTATACGTGCGGGTGATGTGGACTCTAAAAGCAACATCACCATTTAAAAATGCAAAATTATAATACACAAATATATTTTTATTAATATTATAGACATTTTTACACTTTCTAAACATCCAGACTTGCATTGGAAATTTAAGTAAATCACCATTGCAATCTAAAATGCTAATGGAAACAGAAAACATAGGGTACACTTTGAACAGTAAGATTCGTATTACAAATGCAAACAAAATTCTTGACATATCCTGTAGCATCTGAAATCTGATGATGTTGATATCGTACGGTAATTTCTCGTTTAATAAAGAGAAACATTTTATTGTTGTTATTATGTTTGGATATAATTTGAAAATCCTTTGTATTTGTGGGTGGAAACATTAAATCGAAATATGTATTGTTTGTCCAATATTTTGTACAACTGTCACAGCCAAACAAACAAATTATTATTATTACTTTTACTAAATGTTGCATATACATATGCTGTTTCAGAATAAACCGAGCAAGTTTTAATTTGAAGGAAGTTGTAGTATTAATACAGAATCACGAAATAATAGGAAGTACGATTTTACTTTTTACCTTTATAGACATTAAAGGGTGACACGATGAGGAAAAAGGATTGGGGAAACTGAAGCCTAGAGTATATGTTGATTGTGTTATTGTTGCATTTGCAGGAATGTCGAATGCTACGCAAACACTACCACTCATTCACAATCAATCAATCCAAATATTTGTTTAAATAAACTATAGAAATGATAAGACTATGAAATTAATTTTGGAAAAACGTTACGCAAGAAAAAACAAAGCAACCAATTGTAGAAAGACAATGCATCTTTTATATAATTTGTAATCTGATATTTTCAGTAAAGAAAATGCAAAATGGATTTTTCTTTACATGGGAATAACATTTTGTTATCCATCGAGGCGCATGCCTATAAAATATATTCTCTCTGTATCCTCTTAGAATAAAAATAAGAATCACAGCTTACGAGTTGTGTTCCATATTTAGTCTTTTCTTTTTTACTAACAGTATGAAAAAGATTGTAAAACGAAAAACATATTTTATTACGTAATGGTATCTACGTATTGGATTAATCTCTTGTAATTACAGATCATTATGCATGAATAATTACAGATCATACAATTTGTAATATATATACAAAAACTTTGACAATGTAATGATATTATCGGAATGCATCTCTAAAAATGTTTCATAAATGTCCTTCATATGCTGTCTCATCATCAGTTTGTTCAATAAAATATAAACAAAGACAATTGTTTTAAAGCACATTTGCACAACTCAAATACCATAAATGTTCCATGAATAACGTATTTCTTTAAGTCATACGCGTTCACAGCAATATCCATCCTTAGATGGGTTCAATAAATATTTTATCTGGCACAGCCAATAGCTATTTTTCAAAACTTTTGTTATATTTCTTAATCTATTACCCATAACCTACGTACATATAGAATTTAAGCTCATTAGCTTAAATGGTATACAAAATGGTTTTAGGCGGCCATATTTAATTAAAGATGGCGACTTTTCCAAAAACTTCTTACATTTTCGTAATCTACTCGTCAAAATACATCTTTATACCAAATTTTAGGATTCTATCTGAAACGGTATGAAAAATGGTTCTTTCGCCCGCCATATTTGTTTTAAAATGGCGACTTCTCCAAAAACCTCTTACATTTTCGTAATTCTTTTGTACTGATCAACGTTTCTACCAAGTTTGAAGTTTCTATACTTAGCCGTTTAGGCTGCGTATTCCTTCAAAAAATAATTTCGGCGGCCAAATTTGTTTAGAGATGGCGACTTTTGTACAATTTTCTCGTATGTCTGTAATTCTTTTCCAGTAGTCAACGTTTCTACCAAGTTTCAAGTTTTTAGTTCTAGTAGTTTAGGCTGTGTATCCCTTCAACAAATCATTTCGGCGGCAATATTTGTTTAAAGAAGGTGACTTATAAAATCTTTTCTCATACGTTTGCAATTCTCTTGCAATAATCAACGTTTCTACCAAGTTTCAAGTTTCTAGTTCTAGCCGCTTAGGCTCTGTATTCTATAAAATCATCATTTCGGCGGCCATATTTGTTTTAAAGATGGCGACTTTTGTACAATTTTCTAATATGTTTGTAATTCTTTTGCAGTAGTCAACGCTTTTATCAAGTTTCAAGTTTCTAGGCCTAGCCATTTACGCTCTGTATTTTTTCAAAAAATCTTTTCGACGGCCATATTTGTTTAAAGAGGACGACTTTTGTACAATTTTCTCGTATGTCTGTAATTCTTTTCCAGTAGTCAACGTTTCTACCAAGTTTCAAGTTTCTAGGTCTAGTCGTTTAGGCTCTGTATTCTATCAAAACGTCATTTCCACGGCCATATTTGTTTAAAAATGGCGACTTATAAAAACTTTTCTTAAATTTCTTCAATCTAATAATGGCAATACGTCTTCATATAAAATTTCAGTTCTGTAGCTCAAACGATGTGCAAAATAGATTTTATGTCGGCCATATTAGTTATAAAATGGCGCCTTTTTAAAAATCAAAGGCAAAACCAGAATAAGTGCATTTCCTAGCTTCAAAACCAGTATATACAACATTCATGTTTCATGAGGTTTACGTCCAACATAAAAACTTTTTCAAATTTACCCACGCTTTCGGAAGGTTTTCAGTTCGAGTTTAGTCAAATTGTATTTTATTCAGTAAAATCACATGTTCTTTTATCTCATTTTCTGTATATCCCAACGATATTCAATAATGTTGCTCATGTATGCTATGTTTCTGTAATTTACCAACGCTTTCGGGAGCTTTTAGTAATATTTCCGTCAATATTACATTTTAGTCAGTACAATAGGTTCTTGTTTCTGTGTCATTTCTTGTATATGTCAATACCAACTTATATTCAACATTTGTGCAATTTAACAGCGCTTTCGGGAGCTTTTCTATGCAAATTTAATCAAATTACATTTTATTCAGTACAATAGGTTATTGTTTCTGTGTCAGTTCTTGTATATGTCAATACCAACTTATATTCAATGATTCTTTTCGTGTTCGTTACCTTTCTGTAATTTACTACGGTCTTTGGAAGCTTTTCTATGCAAATTCAGTCAAATTACATTTTATTATGCAAAATCAGTGTTTATGTTTCTGCATATCTCAATACCAACTTATATTCAATTATTCTTTTCGTGTTCATTACCTTTCTGTAATTTACTAAGGCCTTTGGAAGCTTTTCTATGCAAATTCAGTCAAATTACATTTTATTATGCAAAATCAGTGTTTATATTTCTGCATATCTCAATACCAACTTATATTCAATGATTCTCTTCGTGTTCGTTACCTTTCTGCAATTTATCAACTCTTTGGGAAGCTTTTTAGCACAAGTTTAGTCAAATTACATTTTATTATGCAAAATCAGTGTTTATAATTCTCCAATCAAACATCAACCCTAACTAAAATTGTATCAGATAATGTTACTGCCTATACAATGTTCCTAGATCTTCGTAATATTCACAAGTACTTGAAGTATCTTACACTTATGTCTCATTGTCATTATTACCAATAAGCACTTCATGTTTTCTTTTAAAATATTCATTTATGTTCTTCATGTTGCAATATAAAAAAGTAACTCATTGCAAAAAGCAATTCAGCAATTTTTCGGTGGTCATCTTGTGTTGTCTGGTAAACGGGTCGCGAAGAAAAAGGCAACTCTTTCCTTTTTCTTCTTCTTCTTCTTGAACTAAATTAATTTCTTTGTGCCTGTAGGTATCTCGTCTAAGCCAACCCTACTATTATTTTTTTTTCATCCAAAAAAAGGCAAATGACCTGTGGCATTCCGGATTGCAAATGTGTGTTCCTAGCCAGGGAAAGGGACGAGAAGCAAGGGTTGTGAGTAACAAAAAAATGTCTAATTATTTTCTGAATAAATCAATACAATGCAGGAGCAAGGTAACAGGGAAAGTCTCATTCAAGAAATACGTGTCTCAACTTGTTTTATAGATTCATTCAAGGGGGAGTGTCTCAAATAGCGAGCTGTCAATCCACGGAGTACGTTTGTGTGTCGTCTATAGAGTTTCCTTGCAAAATCACTTGTCTAATTATTTTGTAATTAAATCATGGAGTGCAAGAGCGTGTTGTCACTACTTGCTCCTCACGTGAATTGCAACGTGATTGCCACGTAACTGCCACGTGACTGCCCAGGGTGGAGAATAAAGTCTGTGCGTTGACCAGCTCATTGTCTCGCCTTTCTGTGTTTGGTGAAGAGCAATGGCAGATACCAGCGACTTCACTTTGGAGGAGCGCTCAGTAACAAGTGTGTGGGTCCATGACCAGATGCACAACAACGAAAATATGTCACAGGTGATGGATGGCTTCGTGAACGGTTTAGTAAGGAGCGACCAAGTCGTCAGCCTTTGATCACGTGGGAGAAGAAAGCTTTTCGCCTGGGAAGTGTTTCGGATGCCACCCTGCAAGTCGACCAGAAAGCATGCTGCAGAACTTGGAATCAAAGGAGCACAATGCAACTCCACATGAAAATGGACTTGGGCCTGCAAGCATTCCCGTCAACGAACTAACGGACAATGACTTAAACCACCGGCGGAAGCGTGCAGGATCTTGTTGGAAGCCTTCCCCACCATTCCTGCTCGGAAGTGCATTCTTTTCTCTCATGAATGTGCAATTTATCGGAGTTCGCGGGCATAGGAACATCTTCATATGGGAAAGGAAAACCCATATTTTTACCAAGAAATTGAGAACAATCCGCACGTCATGCATTGGGCGGGGATGACTGAAGAACACATCTTTGGTTCGTACTTCTTTAAGGGTTCCGTGACCCAGGTTACTTATCTGGAGATGTTTAATGACTGGCTTCTTCCACAGCTGCAGAATTTGAGCATCAACGACACGGTTGTTTACCAACACGATGGAGCTCCTACCCACTTCGCACTTGCTGTTTGTGAACGCCTGAATGAACTGTTCCCTGACCGGTGGATAGGACGTGGGTCCCCAAATTCACCAGCCCCTTGTCCCTGGCCGCCTCGAAGTCCGGACCTTACGACAATAGCCAATTCTGTATCATCAAATCATACGTCAGGAAGAAGCGGTTCGTGGACGCTGATCTTCCAGCATCTGACACCGCAGCTGCTAAAGTGGATGAGTAGGATGATATGAAGGCGTATCAAGGTGTGCAGGGATAATGGTGATGCTCAGACGAACAGTTTGGACAAATAACTGTAAGTGTTATTAAAGTGTTATTCAGGTTAGAATGAAATAATTGCACGTGTAAATGGACTTTCTGGCCACCTATATATATAATTCCTAGAGAAAAGAAACGACCAAGACGATGTCCAAATGCAAGATGGGTAGATGAAATCAAGCGTTTTTCAGGAGCTACATGGATGAGGATAGCAGCAGACCGAGATATGTGGAAAGAAAAGGGAAGGCCTTCATCCAGCAGTGGATAGAAAACGGCTGAAATATATATATATATATATATATATATATAATTGAATGCTAGTATGTGTGCGTGAGCACCACGCCAAAACAGTCTCACCGATTGCAATGATTTTTCGACAATGATTAGACAATGGACCGAACTAGGATGTTATCATATCTTTTTATTCTAAAATTATTATCTTCAGAGATAAACGACCATCTATTTTTCCATTGAATGGTAACAAAAACGGAACTACAAATAAATAAATAGTTTATAATTTTAAAAATTAAATTTGGATTGTTGTAAATAAAAATATTTATATTCAATGTTTTAAGGCATTGTAGTATTATTGGACAGTAGTATTAGTAGTAGTATTTATATTATTAATATTAATAGTAGTAGTAATAGCGGAAATAGTAGTAGTCTGCCTGAGCCTTAGATGCCGAAAGGCCATAAATAAAAGTCAATCTAATTCATTACTAGTAGTAGCACTAGTAAGAGCTGTAGCAGCCCACATAGCACATTATGTATAATATATATCTGAAAAGGGTATAGAGGGCTAGCTCATGTCTAAGGTCTGACTGTGATATCTACTGGACGTCTAATATATATTTGAGAAAGATATTTACCAGTGACCTCTTTTCATGTGACTGGTAGATATCTAATATACGTATATTATATTGGGTTTCATGCCTTGAAAACGCGTTTGTCTTTTGTTTACCCAAGGCTTAACGGAATGCATTTGTTCTTTGTTCACTTGACTACTAGCGCCAACTGTCCGCTGCTGTCGTTGTAGTACGGTGACTCAGCTAGTGAGAAGGAAGATCACGACGGTCCATACTGGATTAGGAAGAAAATAATTTAAACAACAGGACAATTTTGGAATCAGGTACGTACGTGAACATTTAGTTCAGTATCAAAATAACTTTTATTTCATTCTTTCGCTAATGTTACCTGTATGTGTGCTACTGTAAATCTTCTCTTGAATCTCGACAGAAACCGTTACTTTATGGTTGGAATATTTATATTTGTAGCACAATCTGCATCCCGGTCCGGAATTTGGTATTTCCTTAGTATATAATCGGATGATCTTTTCGCACTTGAGTTAATTTGCTAGCCTAATATTGATCAGTCAATAACGGGACGATTTTGAATCGTTGCTCCGCATATTTTTATACACTGGAGACAAAAAAAGTATTCGCATGTATCTTTGATTAGTGACTATAGGTTAGGTTACAGTATGCTTTGTTTTAAGTAGGGCCAATATCATAACTTATTGTATTTTCCTTTCCTGGATATCGTGCATTCACCCCCCCCGGCCAGTGTTCTAGAACCGTTTCCAAATAACCTCTTTATCGTTGCAGCTATACAATAATGTCTGCGAATACAAGGTGAATAAAATTCGCGGCTACATCTAAATCCACGAATTTTAATTAGATTTTATTTACAGTGATGGCATTTAGGCATCTATGGCTCGGTCTGGATAGGATAGTGGAAATCATGCGGGAAGGGGTCGGGCAGGGCCTAATTTGAAGTTAACGTTTCTGATTTGCTTTAAAAAAACTGGAAAAGCTTCAGTCAGGATTGCTGGACGCTAATATCGAACCCGGACCTTTCGAATGCGAAACAATTAAATGTTCTACCGCGCGATATTAATCCATGTAGAATTTTCATTAGGTGTGTAAGTTCCGGATAATTAATTAAGAAAAAGGAGTGACAAGTGTACGATGCTATTATTATCGCTATTACATGTAAAAAATAAGAAACGTTTGAGCTTTCATTAAAATTTGCTTGTGTTTTTCCCTGCAGAATAAATGCTTGTTAATTTTGTCGACCAGTAAATATATGAGAGTTAAACTAGATGTCCTGAAACACGTAGGTCGAATCAGCTGATAACCACAGAATGGTCAGTGTGCTATTCAATGCAGTATTGAATGTCTTAACGTATAAGTTATGGGCCCATTATGAAAGCCTTACATTATACAGCTTTTGTTTTCTTCCCAGTGGTGCTCTCTTTGGGATAGAAACTCGATGCAGCTTCTAAGAAGAAAGGTATTCGAAGAGGTTATCTTTTGAAGGAAATTTATACGTGTCTGTTGGGTATGATATCATTGCATTTGTAGAGTGAGCAGATTCCCATTTTAATGAACATCTTCAAGTCCGCAAGGAAGCGGGGGGGGAGGGGTTAAAAAACAAATTTTCCAGAATAAATATATCATACATTTTCTGTGTGAGCTCGGTTCTTACGTACACTTAACACCTACTGTATGTGATGGGAGTGAAGTTATAAAGAACTAGAATGAAATAATAAAGTAAAAGTGGAATTAATAATAACGGTACATTCTTGGGGAAGTCCATGCGTCCGATGAAGACATATAATAGACATGTTTTCATGAGTTTTGAAATCAAGCTTTGTATTACGATTTTCTTTACCTTTTTCCTTTATTTTTTCCATCTGAGTAAATGGCTTTCAGTAAATTATTTCTAAAAATCAAATCATGAAATTCAATACAAATGCAACTGAAATTGTATTTTGTAATTTGACGTGTATTATCAATAAACCATCTTTCTGTTGTCAGTAATTTTTTTTATAAGTGTAAAAAAGGCATTTTTTCAACGTTATACGGATTATTGGTGTCCACCCACCCAGTTATTACTGCGAGTTATAAAGTTTTGCTTCGAAAGAACTTAGGTAAGATACCCTAGATCCACTTGTAGACAATATTATTTATTATTTGCACGTTGAGCTGTTTAAGTCTCATTCTCTGCCGGCAAATGTAGTGAACAAGACAATCATGGGATAAATGACGGTCCCCCGGGATAAAAGCGTCTGGGGAACCTGTGATATTTCGTTTTTAAAGGTGGGGGAGGAGCGATGACTTAAGTTTATGATATACAGTGGCAGACAAAAGCATTGTAAGAAAGCGGATTTTGCTCTAAATATTACTACAATTGTGTATATATTAAATTCAACAAACCATATATAGTAACACAACTTTATTTCACTTAAGAAATAATTATAGTTGGAAAATAAAACTTAAATGTAGTTTACAAGGATTTACAAAGGAAAACATAGTTTTATAAGCCTACAAAAGTATTGGAACACCTTCCACTGAGGTAGTTCCAAATCCTGATTGAGTTTTTGCTCCATATAACTCTTGAAAATGTCTTTTGCATTAAATGAATATATTACTTAGTCAATCCTAAACCTATTTCTCATTTTTTTTCATAAGAAACTGCTTCAGTTATATTCTGATTCTGACTTAATGTTGTCTTGTCCTGTTTTCGGTTTTATTCTATCTATTCTCCATGGAATTTAAATAAGACCTCTGATATAGGGTCTTCAAAGTGTAAGGTGTGTTCCATACAATCCACTGCGGAACTATTTATACACTCTGCCAACATTGTCTTGTTGGAAATAAAAATCATATTTCCGAAGCCCCATTTCTCAGGACTTTCTTTAAGATTTTCGTGCAAAATGTATTTACACTTTACGATATATCCAAATGTACCCATTGTGTATTTTATAAATGAAAGTTCCACATTGTTAATTTTTTGGACTTCATGCTTTTGGTAAGACATGCATGGTGACCTGTTGCTGTAATATGTGTAGACTTTAGACGTGAACTTGTACCGTGAAATGCTTTTATTGAAGTTCGTCCTAGATATCTACCATTTTTCTTTCAGCTAATTGATAGCTACCATGGATTGCAATGATAAACCAGTGATAGAAATTCGCAATCATTGCTTAGCGCTAGACATACGGTAGATTCAAACAACATGAAAGAAAATAACATTCATAGGCATTATTAAACCAATTACATTGACACACGTAGAGGTAAGTTCCTTTTTTATTATTTCAGTAGGAATATTCTGTTTAGATATTTTTAATAAAACGCTTTGCTTTAACTTTAAAGTAACTTCCATGTACTTCGTAAAATGATGTATGATGCCATTGTTTTAAATCAATCCTTCCAAAGCTAGGTTGCGGGCAACACATGTGTTCGCCAGAGACGAAAGGTATACAGTGATGTCAATTGAGGTCTGCTTTTGTTAGTAGTGTAAAGTTGGAGAATATTTTTATATTTTTTAAAGTATACTAATTTGAATTATAGATATCACATCTCCTCTGAACCACACAACTTCAATATTACTAGTTCTAAGAAATTATGTTGTGTTCTTTCTGAAGTTAATGCTAAGCATTGTGACAGACTTTTCAGATGATTTCTGTTCTTGTGTGCACTTCGTATACAGTTTCAATTATTTCGCTTTTGAATACTTCTGTATTTTTTTACATTTTGTGGACAATGTCTAGATGAGTACAGGAACACTCCTTTTATGGCAACGAACTTTTTCAATGTATATAGAAACGCGACAGATTTACTGGTGTCAGTTGCTTGATTGGTTAAGGTAAAAGGCTAGCACGAAAACCGCTCCGGTTTTATTTCCGCAACCGCGAAATTTTGTCTTGTTTCGCATCTACTAAAACCATTAACTTAAGGAACATGTGTACAAAATTTATTCATACCGTGATAGATGAAAAAGTATAGTAGTGATAGAAAGATGCCTTTTTAAAGTGTACAAGAAGTGCACGTTTCAATATATTTTTTAGTTAAGTCACTCCGTGTTTGAAGCAACGAATTAAAAGTTAACCGTAAATTCGAAATCGTATAATTTTATTTCATATTTAATGTGCTGTAGTTCATTAGCTCTAGTGTTAGACACAGCGAAGCGAAGTTCTAGAACGAAGAGGGAATTCCACATCTTCTCCAAAATAAATCCCTGGTTATATATTTTACATATGTGACAGAGAAAGTATACAAATTTAAATACTTGGGAGCATACGTAACAGGCAAAAATGAGGTCACGAAAGAAATAAAAAGTAATTTAGTATCGGGCAACACATCTTTCTGTTCAGTCCAAAAACTTCTAACATCGCGATTAATATCAAGGAAATTGAAATTAAATATATACAGAACGGTTATTCTGCCGGTAATACTTTACGGCTGCGAAAGTTGGAGTACGACCCTAGCAGATGAACATAAATTATGTGTATTTGAAAATAAGGTTTTGAGAAAGATATACGGGCCGAAACGCAACGAGGTGACTGGAGATTGCAGGAGACTTTATAATGAAGAACTCCACGGACTGTACGATTCACCAGATGTAAAAACAATGAAATCGCGACGACTAAGGTGGGCAGGCCATGTAGTTCGGATGGGGGAAAACCGAAGATTATATTCTATCCTGGTTGAAAGGCCGTATGGAAGGAGGCCATTGGGAAGACCGAGACGTCGTTGGGAGGACAATATTAGAAGAGATCTTCCAGAAGTAGGTGTTCGTGATGAAAACTGGCTTGATTTGCCTAGGATAAAATCCAATTCCGAGCATTTGTTACTGCAGCGATGAACTTGCGAGTTCCATAAGCCATAGAGTTAGTTAGTTAGAAACAGCGAATCAAAAAACTGTGTAGTATTAGTCGAAAGTATTTGTTTACAATACTAAAAGTCGTAATTCACAATATAAATTAAAACATATTTCAATATAGAAACCCAGCCCATGATCTAGTTGCTACCTCAAGTTTTTCCAGAGTTACACCAGGCAAAAGTAGAGATGACATCTGGACAAAGTATCTTTCCCATCCCTCACCCTGGCAGGGAACTCTCCGAGGAACGTCATTCCTATGACGATCCGACCACTTCAGAAATATTTACGAGAGACAGATTGAACGTACAGCTTTGGAATGCATGTTACTGTTGGTTAATTCCTTAGGACATTATCTCCATTTGATAGGAGTCAATGGCAAACATTGGTTCACCTTCCCGCCCGGTATGATACCTAGACAAAGGTCCTGACCACTATTTTCTCCACCTTTGGTCCCAAAGAGTGCTCCCCGAGGGACGTCATCCGTCAGATTGGGGAGGACTTACGTCATAGTTACCTGTTGTGCCTACTAAAGTTAAGTAAAAGTAATTTAGAATTACTAAAAATTGGCTTAGAGCATAGCCTTAGAAGTTACTTAACGTATTAAAATTCCTACATTAAATGAGTTAACACTAATTTAAATTCAATTTCAATTTGCAAGTGGCACAACAAATTAAAATTGACGACAAAGTTAGTCGTGTGGTCTGAGTGTCTCCAAAGTCGCGGGTTGGAATCCTACCTAGGTCAAGGATGTTTGTGAATTTTAACTCGTATTGCATTCATTTCATTGTAAGGAGCTAAGTCGAAAGGTATTAAAAATGGCTCATACAAAACAAAGTTTACCAATGTTTTAAATATTAAAATAGTCTTCCCCGAAAATGTATTAAAAAAAAAAACTTCAGTGTCAGTAGCAGTCTGATTATTTCTGTTTCTTCGTACAAGTGACCTTAGGATATTTAAAAAATGCACCTTGAAAGCATATGAAGAGGCAAAAGTAAGGAGAAGTAATAAATCCTCCTTCCTTACTTCAAGACAGAGCTTATAAAGTTTCATCGGATTTTTATTTCTTGTCTTAATGTGAATTTCAGTCGTAAGTTGAAATATACTAAACGGCGTGTTATGGATACCTAAACCAGATTTATTATCAAATCAAGAATATTAATTCTCAGAATACCACAATCTTAAACGGGATTTTTTTAAATTTATCATCTATATCACATTGTGTGAGGTAAATGAAAATGGCATATCATTTAAAACTCGTATACTTGCTAACTAAGTATGTTCTATTTGTTACCATCAAGCAAAATGTCTATGAAAACACTTTATTGTACCTAAACGAATTTTTTTTTATTGATAAATGTTAATTCGAGGCTGTGTTGTTTCTTTCTTAGCAAAATGCCCTATTTATATTGTTTCATACTCTTTTCTGTGAGCTACAGCAGCAACTATGACCTAAGCCCGTGACTCGGAGGAATCACTCTTCCAGTAAAGGGATGGGAAGGGAACAGCCAGGGTCTCACTTGACTTACCATCTCGATATTCATTTTGTGAACCTGGGGAAAGCCATGGGAAAGTCAGGACAGGTGCATATTTCTTTGAAAGTGCACTGCATATTTTTCCGACGTACTGCATTTTCATTGTTCGCTTGAGTATGAAGATGATATAGTGTATGAATACTTTAAACTTAAGTGTTTTTTACATTCCGTATTGAAATTCGTGGTCAATATGTACTGTACAGTTATTATAAACATTTTCAACATTAGAAATCCTCTGTATTTCAGGTGTTGTGTCAAGTGGATTATAAGAAGATTGAAAAGAATTTTAAGCAAAAAAAAAAAAAAGTTTCGCCAGGCAAAGGGAAGAGGGCAAAAGCAAATGAGATCTTCAGAGAGCAAGGATTTGCTGTTCCCAGGATTTTCCATTTTCCAATTACACATATTGAAGAACTCAATTTACGTATCTTGCTAAATATATTTTTTTTCAATCAATGATCAAGATGATGGTTGTTTTAAGACAAAAAATGTATGTACTTCAAAATAATAAAATGTTTAATCAAAGTTTAATTATTGGACTTTTATATTAGTTACGATTTAACCACTGATCCATTATAGTTCTTTGAGAGTGTGTTAGGGACTATGTGGTGAAGGGCATGTTTCACGATCCAGCTGATATATCTGTTTACTCTTCTGCTTGTTTCTCCCAAGATAGCGGGGAAAGTTGATATTGAAAATATGTAGAACGATTATTATTCCTATAATATACTTTGTTTATATTAGGAGGAACATTGCAAGCATAGTTGAAGAATATATGGAAAGTTAATGAAGTATTCAAGAAATGTGCTGTGATTATTTTGTTGTTAATGTAAAATAAATTAACTGCAGTTTTTAGTTGTATATATCTAGTGCCACCCCATTAGGTAAATAGTAACGCTCACTGTATTATAATCAACATCCAGGATTTTGTGTAAAATACATTTTTCAAACTGCACGCATATTATGTGCATTATTGTACTTACTTGTTGTTGTCCTTATGCACTTGTCGGAGGAATTACGGCCGTTGGAGAGCACACTTCCAAGAAGAATTATGAGGCGATGCAGAAGTCAGAGCGGTACTAGCGTGGTATTCGCCTCATGAGACAGAGAAAAACACTGAAAACCTCAGGTGGGATGACGGACATAAGCAGTTGTCATACAATTGGTAGACATGTGTTAGTGCGTGTAGCGTGGCATACCTCTTAATTTTTGCCCTTGTTTTTCAAACTTTTGAATACTCACTTGACAATATTTTAGTATAGTACTAAAAATTCACACTCGAGTAGTGTGTGCGTACGCATCCTCATCACTTACTATGTATGATAAACTATAGTACATGATGAGGATGCGTACGCACAGACTACTCGAGTGTGAAATTTTAGTATACTAAAAGACTATTAAGTGTGTATTCAAGAGTTCGAAAAAAATTGGCAAAAATTAAGAGGAATGCTACGCTACACGCACTAACGAATGTCTACCAATTGTACGACAAATATCTAACTAGACATGTCTTATACATGTGGCATACGTATAAGGGTAGGACATATAAACCTGTAGTATACGTCTATTATATGTATTGTAGCTTAATTTTTCATATCTATTAGATAAATAGAACGTCTAAATCAATTCATGAATGTCTGCCAAATGTTTGACAAATATCTAACTAGACATGTATTATACATGTGGCATACGTATAAGGGTAGGACATATAAACCTTGAATATACGTCTAGTATATGTATTCTAGCTTAATTTTTCATATCTATTAGATGTATGGAACGTCTAAATCATATCTCTATTATACATATATTATACGTGTTTGTGCTATGTGGGAGTACTTCACCATGGGGCCGCAGTCCTCGGAAAGTCCGGTTACGATAAAGCAGGTGCATCCCCCCAAAACTCCCAAAGTTAGGGGCGTAGTCCACCACGGGGAAGTGAGTATTGGTGACAGTAATTTAAAAATCTACTTTCAGCAAAAAGCCGATATAAGTAAATCTCCATTTAACGCGTCACTTCCGCCTCACGGCTGCAAAAAAATTGATTAGCGCCACTACTCACCTCTAGCGGCAAATTTTTAAACTATCTAATTATTACCGCCATCTATCGATATTATTATTAATTACTAGCACTATTAATTCCATCTAGCGGTTATATTTTGAAACTATTTAATTATTATCGCCATCTAGCGCTACTACTCCCCTCTAGCGGATATATTTTGAAACTATTTAATTATTATCGCCATCTACTGCTGTAACTATTAACTATCTGCATCATTATTAAGCAGCTGCTTTGCATCAGATGAATACCGTAATGGTATATTGAAGATGAGACATGCTCGTGAGAATTTGTTGCTGCCACTATGAACATTTTTATTGCTGTAAAAAAAGCTGGAGTTTTAAACATTAAATTGTTTAGTTTTCTCTCTTGTTGTAAAATCCGTATGTTGTATGAATTTCCTCTTCGTTGCATGTGCATGAGCGGAAGTTTCTAGCATGCACTTTCCTTATTTGAAAATGTTTTGTGAGTTATACTGATTATCAATCTGACGTCTCTTTTTATCCATACATGTGTGGGTGGGTGTCTGCGTGTTGGCGTGTTAAAACCCCCAGTTACATAACCCAACCTTGGTTTATTCAATACTTCTAGATCACGCCAATAAATAATCAAAAAGTTTGAATAAATTCTGACATGAAATAAAAAATTCTTTTCAATTTATTCCCCTGCTATTATGCATGAGGCATGAGATAAAATGAGAATAAAAGAGGAAATTTTATGAAAAAACTAATAATAAATCTCCCTTGTTGATTCTTTTTCAAATGGAGAGAAAACTGAAAGATTCGAAAGTATGAAAACGGATATTCTCCCAGTTTTTTTGTGATGTGAGCTATTTATGAAGAGAAAATGTATTGTTCACGTTTCCTAGCCGCTTGATATCCATGACGTCCTGGCCACTTGATATCCGCCCCATAATATTGAAAGGCTTTTGTCGATGATAAGCAAACTTAGCTTTGTTGATTTTATAACAGCAGTGATTACTCTTCTTTACCAAGTTACGAGTACTAGATTATTTATTGCTTGCTACGCGAAGAGAATTTGGTTACTAAAACTAAATTATTACTTGCAATATGTTTTTAGGGCTTCAAAGTTAGTAAAAAAAACTGGGAGAAATTGTTTGAACCAAATATCTAACGTCTGCGGTATTATTTATTGAAGATCAATGGGGGACAATTGTTTTTATTGCGCACATGAACTATATTTCGAGTATTAGACATTTTTATCAAAAATTAGTGTAAAAAGAAAATGTTTTTCTTAAATATAGTTCATTTTCCTCTCTCCCAAAAACAAAAAATGGAGAAAATTCAATGTTCAGAATGCAGTGGCGTATTGTTAAAAACGAACTATAATACTCATATCAAACGTAAGCATCCACATCTTAGAACTGAAGAAGAAACAGTGCCAGCGAATAAACGTAAATTATACATGGTAACATGCCCAGTGGGCAAGGATGAAGTTAGCATGAAAAATTTTCAGCGGCATATGAAGAATAAACATTCATGTGAACCAGTGAGAAGCGCTTTTTCTAAGACATGTGGCGACTATGAAGTTGTTAATAGTGGTCATGGTGATATACACAGTTTTTTGATTAAAGTGGAAAATGAGTATGTCGAGTTTTTGAAAAACCGAATAAGTGAGAGTGATGCAGTTCTGAAGATTAATTTTATTTTGACTACAGATTTTGTGAAGTGTGCAGAAACAGTGTGTTTTCCAGTGCATAGCGGGAATATGCTAGTTTTGAAATCAACGGATGTGGAAGATATTATTTCAGTAATATTCGATAAATTAAAGGTGAATCAAGAGAGAGCAATTAAGAGTTCAGGCTGGTCCTTATCCCCTACTCCTAATCATAAACTTGAGGTGCATGTTAATTCCTTTAATCCAATTGCAGCAGGATGTAATGTTAATCTCCCAGAATTCATTAAGAAGAAAAAAGCTGTTCTTAATATAAGAAATGAAGATCAGAAATGTTTTTTTTTACTATGCTAGCCAAACTTCACCCTGTTGATTCAAAGAAAAATGCTAACCAAGTTTTTCACTACGAGCCTTATGTGAAAGAAATACTCCCTGTTTTTGAAAAAAATAACATTAATTTTCCTTTAAGCCTACATGACGTTCCCAAATTTGAGAAGGATTACAACGAAATGTTTCCCAATGCCTCAATTTCTATCAATGTGTATGGTAGAGATGATGAAAATGAAAAAGTCTTTCCCCTTTATATCAGCAAACATCAATGTAACGGAACTAGCATAGACTTACTGTGTGTGAAAAACGAAACAGTAACAACAACAGCAACTGCAGCATCGTCGACATCAACTCCTCTACCAAGAGTAGCACATCATTACTGCTTAATAAGAAATTTCCATCGTTTAGTGAGAAGTCAAGTTACTAGAGATCATGGACAATATCATTTTTGTAAGCGTTGTTTCTCTCATTTCAGTAGTGAGGATAAATTATCTGATCATGTAAATTTTTGTCGAGAACATTAACCAACTCGCGTCATTATGCCTGTTCCTGGTTCAGTTATTAAATTCGAAACCGACCCTTCATTTTTAAAAGCAGATGTTGTAATAGTAGCCGATTTTGAAAGTTTTTTGAAGCCGGTTAGTAAACACCGAGGAAAAAAATCTATCAACATTCAGAAGCATAAATTAGCTAGTTACTGTTTCAAAATTTGCTGGTCAGATTAAATCCCGACTATTCTTCACTTGTATAGAGGTGATAATCCAGCGCAGCATTTTCTAAAAAGTTTGCAGAAGGAGTTAGAACAAATTGTTAATAGGTTAAATCTGGATTTGCCGATGAATCCCCTAACTACAGCGGAAAAACTCGATTACGAACAATCAGAGAAATGCACTATTTGTGACGAAGAATATACTGAAGATAACTCAAAAGTTCATCACCACCATCATTTATCAGGAGCTTATCTTAAACCTCTTTGCAATAATTGTAATTTGCGAGTAAAAAAACAAAATTTTATAGGATGTTTCATGCACGGATTATCTTCGAATGATGCGCATCTCTTCGTGAAAGAATTAGGTTGTATTCCAGGTGATATAAAAGTTCTTGCAGAAAGTGAGGAAAAGTATATTGCAATTTCAAAGTGGTTCCATCTCGAAAATGGTAAAAAAATTGAATTAAGATTTTTAGATTTGTACCGGTTTCTGCCATACTCTTTAGATGAATTAGTAAAAAAAATTAAAGCCAGAAGAACTGAAATACACCCATACTCATTTCCCTGATGTAAAATTTGATTTAAGTAGAAGGAAGGGTATTTTTCCTTATGATTATTTTACTGACGCTTCGAAATTTAATGAAACAGAACTACCTCCTCAAACAGCGTTTAATAACATACTTAAAGGTAGTGAATGCAGTAATGAAGATTATTTGTTAGTTCAGCGAGTATGGGAAACATTTGATTGCAAAACATTTGGAGATTTTCATGATTATTATCTAACCACTGATGTTTTGCTAACAGCTGATGTGGTAGAAAATTTCAGAAACACATGCATCACTTCATATGGAATTGATCCTTCTTTCTCATACACATCGCCAGGCTTATCTTGGAAAGCTATGCTTTATAAATCTAAAATTGAATTAGAATTATTTTCGGATATTGATAAGCACTTGTTTATCGAAAAATCAATCCGTGGTGGTGTATCCCAATGTAGCTTAATATATATTGAAGCTAACAATGAGTTTCTCGGTAGTAAATTCGATCCTCAAAAAGAAACCTCGTTTGTAATGTACCTGGACGCGAATAATTTGTATGGTCATGCCATGAGTATGCCCCTGCCCTATGGAAAGTTTTCATGGGATCCAACACCAGAAAATTGGGACTCGAACAAAATTCTAAATTATCCCGACGAAGATGAACGACGTTTCTTTGCAGAGGTAGACTTAGATTATCCTCAGTACTTACATGATGATCATCAAGATTACCCTTTAGCGCCTGATAACGAAATCCCACCTAACGGAAAACAACGAAAATTACTACTAACGCTAAATCCGAAAAGAAACTATGTTGTACATTTTCGATTGCTAAAATTTTATCTTGCTCACGGTTTAAAACTTGTAAAAGTACACAGAATTTTATGGTTTTCTCAATCGAAGTGGCTTAAGCCTTACATAGATCTAAACACCAAGCTACGCACAGAGGCAACAACTGATTTTGAGAAAGATTTTTACAAACTTCTTATCAACAGCGTGTTTGGGAAAACCATGGAAAATGTGAGAAAGTATACTGATATAAAACTTGTTTC